>JANQAP020000112.1:973366-987956 GCA_026874005.2 Erythroxylum coriaceum
CCTGGACCCTTTCTTTTAAATGTTGTCTCAACTCCAACACATTCTCACTTCCATGGATTCTTTAACACTAAGAACCCTTCTTTGTAACTCTTTCTCCTTCAACTCTCTACTTCTCGTTCTCAGAACTAAACTTCTCTGCAACACATAACTTTCCTTTTTCTATCCCTGTTATAGAAATCCCAAAACTCGAAACCTAACATGCAGTGTTTACAAATTTTTGACGAACTCGTTCTGGGGTTCGATGAAGGGATTGGATTCATCGCAAGGCAAAAAGTGGATTTAAGATTGCAGGCCTATGGTAACAAATGAATGAAGGCAGTGAACCAATGCCGTGGAAATCACTTGTAAAACGGATCTTTTGGGTCGGCTTTGCCTCTAGAGAGATGCCATCCTCACACTCTGCTTTGTGCACAGTTTTGACAAGTTATTACCTTCTTTTTCATTGTTATTCCTCCACTGTGCTTCTCGACTTTTTACTTGGAAGAAGTTATATTTGTTAATTGAGACATCTTGAAAGGGGTAATGACATAAAAACAAGCAAAAAGCTAACATTTATACTTGGTTTAAATCATAGTTGCTAAAGGGTTAACTCGCGAATTAAGCCAGTAGCAAGTTGATAGATGATAGGTCTAATTAATAGAGTGGTCTTTTCTTTTGTAGTTAATGACCACTTCCAGTTTGGTATCTTCTGATTCTCTTATATTTGACAGAAACCATTCTTAATTTTCTTTGGAAACTTTTATTAATGAATTCTTTACCTTCTAAAAAATGTAGGATATTTTACTAAGCTTGTTTCCACCTTTTTTTTCTTCTTTCCACGCACATAAAGATAGCTTCTACTGTTCTACCTGTAAATTTCGAGAACAATAAAAATCTATTTAATAATTTTTCAAATATGTTTTTGAAACAAAAAGATTCGAAGAGAACTAGACTCTTAAATATGTATAATCCTGAGAATATGAGAGTTTTTATAGTTCCAGCAATTTGGCTAAAGTTGATGTTTTGTCTACCAATTCACACTTTATTTGGTTCACAAGTGTAATTATAGTTAAATTTTCAAACAACATTTATGATTGTCTTGCATTTTCACTCTTAATGTACCAAGTCTAAGAGAAGTAGAAAACAGAGATTATAGAAGATAAAGACGAGAGAAGAAAGAGATAAGCCTTAAGCTTTTAGTATTTTGAACAGGAAAAATTAATAAAACATGGATGAATTTTGTTATGTTCTCGCTTTTCAATGTTTAAATACTAGTATATATTATACTTGAAATAAATAGTAAAATTTTAAAATAATAAGATACAAAATTTAATTTTTTATGATATGAAGAATATTAATATTTGTTGATCAAATTTTAAAACAAAATATTTTATTTTTTACTTGCTCTTATAATTTTTATTTCTTATTTATTATATACCGGTTTTTTATAACGGTTTAATACTGGTTAAACCTCTAAATTTTAAACATCTCCTTTAACCGGTTTAATGTCCGATCCGATTTTTGAAACATTGGTATTTATTATTATTTAGTTTTATTTCTTTAGTTGCTGAATTTGCATTAGTGACAGGTTGTGCATGGAAGCTGTGAGTCTTTTACTGTTTGTTTACCAAGTCTATTTAATTAGTCGTTGTCAGTAGTGGAGTCTTTGAAGTGGAGTAACTTTTTTAAGTAGTGGAGTATTTTTAAGAAGTCAGTTATATGTAGTTTACTTAAGTTCTGTTTCTATGGGGAAATTTTTATGCAATTAAGTTTTGGCCTTGGGAGGTTTGTTTACCCTTGAAGGAAACACTTGTGTTTTAATCTTGTTTTCACCATTGACAAAATAGGCAAGAAGGGACGGATTAAGGGAAACAGTGAGGTGACAGCTTTGTGTGCATAACAGCGAAGGAACTAGAGACGAGGAGAATAGAGGAGCCAAATGAAATCTTCTGTGCCATTGTCCCTGTGTCAGCCAATGGCACAGAGTCAAGTCCCATAGAGGAGCTGCACGCATGCATTATTGTGCAAAGGAGAAGATGGCGTTTTATTTTTATATATATTTAAATATTTTAATTTTAATACTTAAATTTTTTACAATTTACATTTTAGTCTATTATACCCGAGTAGAAGTACGGTACAGTATAAGCAAATACCGGACAATTTTCTAACCACTACAGTACAGTACTCATCACCTTGGTGGCTAATGTAACTCATCAAAAACACAAACGACAAAACGAAAGAGCAGCTAGAAAAAGACCAAATCTTAAGAGCTTCTAGCATATCAACCTCATCAATTATGCCGGAAGAATTTGTACATGAGAAACTTTGCAGGATAGGTACAACATTTGCTTTGTCGGCAGCAACTCTATAAGCAGTAAACACAACACAGCAGTCCAAAAGTTTAATACATGTCAAGCAGCCACAACTGCAGCTAGAGCAAGTTCTAAGAACCCCTAGAAAAGCATTCATCAGCAAAAGGGTCTTACTTCTTAATGCCTAACTTTCCATACATTAGGACACTAGCTAGTCACAACTCAGAATTACTCTCCGGCATTTTCACCGCTTGGACTTTCTTATATTCAGCCCCTCGCCTATGGCATCTAATAGCCTTGATTTTGTGTTATTTCCGGGCACCATAGGAGGTCTTTCTAGAGCTGAATCATTAGGATCTCTTGCAGACCGAAGTTGTCCTATATGTCGTGAAGGACTTGCATAACCTCGAGGAGAATCTACTCTTGAACCAGACAACAAATACTCCCTAAGACCTTTCACCGATTGATATCCATGCATTTGATCGCCATAACCTTTCCCTTGCAATGACCTCTCAACCTCAGAAAGTCTTCCCCAATCTAGCCCATCTCCTGAACTTGGGAGCCTCTCATTTGAAATGCCCAAGTCAACTCCATCTGATATGCTCCTCTGAAGAGAAGTACTTCTCCTAGATACTTTACCAGACGTGGACTTCCTCCCTTTGGTTTCTTGATCAATTGCTACATTCACTGAATCACGAGGGGTGCCAGAAGGATATATCCACTTATAGCTCTTACCATTGTTATCCGCATTCAATTCTATGGAATGAAGATCATTTTCTGCCATGTCTTCCTCACATTCCAACCCATCTTCCACTTCTCCATCCTCCAGAATAGCATCGTGCCTTTGAGAAATCATGCGAGCTTTATTTAAATAAGATGCAACCTCTTCATCATTTAGATGATTGAAAGAATTGCGCCCTTTTTCTTTGGTTCTTTTTGTTCTCAGAAAAGCTTCAAGTTGACTCCTGAGCTTGTCAACAGCAGCATTTCTCTCCTCAAGATGATATTTAGCATCACAAAGTTTCATTTGGACACGTTCTTCACGTAACACATCAGCCAACTGCATCATCTCCCTTTCTTTTTCAACCTCTTCACAAAGTTTTGCTGATTCTCTCTTTAATTCTTCAACTTCGGCTTTGTCTTCACCTATATCATGCACTAATTCATCGCATACTTGCTCAATTACAACTCTCTCTCTCTTCTCGTTCTCAAGTTCTTTCACAGCCTTCACCAGTGAAGACTTAGTTTCAGCTAATTCCTTGCCAAGCTTCTTATTCAGGCTTTCAAACCGTCTTCTAAGCTTCTTTTCTACCTCAAGTTCTCTAGCAATAGATTCAATAGCAGTCTCAACCACTTTTTGTTCTTTGTTTTTCCATGTTGCCTTTTCCTCAGCAAAGCACTTCATCAGATAGTTAATCTCATTTTGATCTGACTGCTGCTCATGGATGAGATGATTAACCTGCAAGCGAGCTCTTTCAAGCTCTGCATGCAAGGCAGAGATAAGAGATAAGCTGGAGGGAGGCCGATCCTCAGTACCCCATACACGGTTGATGATTTTCAGCAGTTCTTTGGATGTAGTCAGAGCATTGCTGACATCCTTCAACCGATTCTTAACCCCAATACTAGACCCAGAAGGAGTTTGTGCTCGAGATCTTGTCTCAATCTGCATAATTATGGCAAAGGTAAGTCAAACAACCAAAGATACTGACAATGAATATATCCACATCTCCACAGTAATATTTAAAAATAAGCATTAACATCTTGTAATTCTACTCAAAAGCAAGCAGGTGGGAAGACAACCTGGGAAAAGGAAGGACAACTTTCCCCCATAAAGAATGTAAGGAAAGGTATAGTAAGACATACAGAGAAAAAAACCAAAGATCTAATGTATAGAAGGGAAGAACTCATGTAAAAGAAGAAGAAGAAGATGATGAAGCGATAAAAATGCACAATATTCAAAAAATGACAATGAAAGGTAATCTGATCAGTGTGTTACACAATAAAAGGGTGCGATTAAATGCAATTTTCAGAAAGAAAATAATTTCTAGAGACAGAACACAGAATCATGGAGAAATTACTTAAAACAAGTTACTTTCTTATACTTTTCTTGGGTCATGTACTTAATTACATTGAAAATTCATGTAGCTGTCATCCTTGGGAAAAGCTTTAGGAATTTCAGAGTCAAATTCCCGGCTATGAACATATAAATGGAAACATGAACTTCATAATTATTTTGCTTGATTATGTATAAATGAGAATATTAATTCAATTTTCAAATAAGTCAAAACACAGAGGAATAAAAGAAGAGTACAGATGCAAGAAGCCAAGAGTTTTTACTCTTTGAAAGAATAGAAAATAGGAACATTTTTTAAGAAGCTGGGGCCATGAACTCCAAGTCCATTTAGATCTAGTGTACCTCCATTAAGCTTCCATTGCTAACGGAGTCAAATGCTCCAACAGTATTATCCATAAGCCTAAGCCTTTGGGAGTTAGACGGCACTCTTCTATGGCGACTTCCCGTTCCAGATCGATCAATCCTCTAAAAAAAATAATTAAATATGAGAAAGAGTTCTAATGGCTTAACTTTCATTTCAAATAAAAGAAAATAAATATACAAAACATAATTTCAAAACTTAATGAAGTCAAGAAACAAATGAAACATTGGATACACTAACAATGCCAAACCTAACACAATTGTCACTCAGTTCATTAAGCCAAACCATCACAGCTTATGATTCCATAAATATCCTTACCAGACAAAGAAAAGCTACTTCGTAGACTAATAGCATAAATTAACACAAACGAGAATGCAAAAAGTTAACTTGTGTTTAGTGGCAACAGCTTCAAGGCTTTAAATACCAACTAAATATTCCAATTCACATGCTACTCAGAATACGATAATTTACAAACACAATATGGCACCATGTGTATTTACATCCGAGACTAAATATATTAAGGAAACGCATTGAAGCAATAAATCTATTAAGGAAACACAACTTCCAAAACTAAGGAGCGTCAGCAAGCAAAACAATTGGAAACACCAATAGTACAAAAACAAACACAAATTGTCACACAGCACTACAACAACGTTACAATTGATCCATGACCATGAACTGCACACCAGACCAAATATCAAAAACAAGAAAAAGATAATCAAACCCACCTCAGAGACAGGACTATGAGACGGATCAGACAAATGAGGAGGCAAAGAACCTGAATTCACCGATCTCGCTCTTTCTCTAGCCCTAGCCTCTCTCCGCAGCCTCCTCTCATCTAACCCTCTCATCCCTTCCTCCTTCATCTTCGGCGAAGGCATCTCATTCATCTCCCACAGCGTCGCCGCCAGCTTCCTTGCCGACACTGGCTGTTGCAGCAGCTGCTGCTGCTGCTTACCCTTTCCGCCGTTCAACGACGGCGCATATTTCGGCGACTCCACGGCCCGCAACGCCGATGATGGCGTCCGTATAGTCCCCATCAGCTTCCACGTCGGCACAGGCGTACCAGATCCACCTCTCTTCCCCACTAGAATCGCCCTTTTGAACCTGTAATTCTGGATTATCGACGACGAGGACGAAGCCGATGAGGAACACCCTCGTTTTCGGATTTTCCCAGGAAGCAACTCATCAATCCCAGTTCTGCTCTGCCTTGGCATTATCAAAAGCTGGCAACTTTACTCTTCCACAGATCTCAGTCTCACCCACTGAAGTAACAATAGAAACCACTGTTCTCTACTCTCAATGAACTAACAATCTAATCTTAACCACGTAAACTAAACCCCAAGTTTTTGTTTTGCTCATGATGGTGCTATTCTTTTCGGTATGCCTGAAAATGGGTTTATTTGAAACTGAAGGTATAATTTGAATTGGGAAATGGGAAAGGGAAAGACAGAGAGAATGAAATCAAAAGAGATAGAGAGGGAAGACTAAAAGATACAAATTTGAGAGCTTTTTGGATTTTTTGATGGCTTCCACTACTAGTTTCAGAAGTGTGGCTGTGTTTTGATTCGATACAGACTATAGTCAAATACTCTAAGCCAAGTTTGGGTATAAAGAGAAAGAGGAATGATCCCCTGCGGGTTCGAAAAGTGAATTAGTTTGTGAGGGACCAATAAAAGGAGTTGGTGTGCGTGATCAGCGTTTGACCAGTCTCTCTTCTAGGATGATCATGTGGTGTCGCTGCTTTGAGTGGAAAATGTCTGACCTGCGACATTCTGACTTGTGATGTCGGAATATCTGGAGTTGGGAGTTTAGGTCTTGACTCTCGTTGGACCCATTGGCAAATTGAGTAAGTGTAAATGTTTTCCAAACGACATATACAACCAAGTCAGGTGAAACTTGAATGGCGGTCTCGGCAGAATTCATTTCATTTGTTTATTAATTTAAAGATCACAAATACTAAGTTATGATAAGATTATATTTATATTTTAAATAATTAACTTATTGAGTAACTTACTTAAAAATATTAGTTAAATGTTGGGTATGCTTATTTATCCAAAAGATGGTTACTCTACTCTCGATCTACACTAGAAAGAAATATTAGTGAATGAATCATTGAATGGTCAAAGAAAACTTTAGTTAAGATGGCAAAGTATTCTTAATTTTCTAACATCAATTTAAATTTGCATCGAGTAACTTCGATATGACAGTTTTAGTTTAGTTTATTGAGCTTCACTTTGTGGAAGAGTAAATATATTTGCCCAAATGCTTTGGATAGGAGGACGAGGGAAACATGCTTCTAGGAATATACTTTTAACGATGCAGTTTGCGGGGATTAAGATAACACTGTTAAGACTTAATTATTTATAATATTTTAATTCATTAAAGTATATATAGTTAATTGAATAATATGACTATTATTTCATATATTTTAATTAAAATAATAAATTTTTTATTTCAAAATATTTTACTTGTCTGTTTAAATTACAAGAATATTTTTTATTATATGTAAAGAAAATTAATTAAAATTATATTTAATTAATATTAGTTATGTAAAGGAATTATTGAAGGGTTAATTACATTAAAAAAACCCAAACTTTTTTCAATTTTTCAATTATAGCGCGAACTTTAAAAAGTAGCAATAAAATGCCCAAACTTTTAATTTTTTTCAATTCTAGCCCAAATTTCAAAAAGTAGCAATAAAATGCTCAAATTTTCAATTTTTTTCAATTATAGCCCGACGTTAGTATGTTCGTTAAGTTTTTAAAAATGACCTAAATCGGATTACGCAACCTTGACGATCTTATTGATACAGTATATTGTAATGTGAGGGTAGTTTGGGACGTTAAAAAAATAAACAATGGTTATGGTTGAGGGCAACAGGAGAACAACAGATAACGTCGGGTTAAAATTGAAAAAAATTGAAAGTATGAACGTTTTATTGTCACTTTTTGAAGTTTGGGCTAGAATTGAAAAAAGTTGAAAGTTTGAGCATTTTATTGTTAGTTTTTAAAGTTCGGGCTATAATTGAAAATTTGACGAAAGTTTGGGCTTTTTTTGACAATTAACCCATTATCAAAAGACTCCAAATATGTAATAAAAAGGCAATACACATTTATAATTCTTTTATTATATCAAATGAAAGAGGATAATGTGAAAATTATATAAACCAAAGATCTTGACTTGCTTTCAGAAATTGTTTGTGATAGTGGTTGAAATATTTTAGATAATCACTTAGATATATATGTATTGTTTATTATTAATTGTATATAACATTGTAAGTTACTATTAAGATGTATTGTATATATTAGGTAGTCATTACAATAAAGATATTATAGGAGTTAATACTCCGATTCTTCAGTGCAATTATAAGTTGTTGTCACATTTCATTAATAAGCATAGGCAACCTATTTCGATCAAGTTCATTATCGGTGACTTAAGGAAAAGAGGTGTTGCTATTTGACATGACATAGGTCATTGTAGCTTGCTGCATCTTTTGTCCCCCATTTCTGTTAAGGGTCCAACCATATTTTGAGTTTTTTGGTGATCATAGACGACTTTATGGTTCATGTCTTAACTTACATAACCACGTAGATCAACCATGTAAATTTCTATAAAGGTGTGAAGATACATGACTGTGTGTGAAGACTATGTACGAGTGTGCTATGAAAGGCTCTGGGCTTAGATGACTCATCATTAATGGATAGAGATCAAGGAGAGATCTTGGATTATGTCGTAGATAAGATCACAGTAGATATAAATCAGCTTTAAAAGATAAAGGCTATATGGGAGGATCATCTGAAGATAGTAGAGTCCTTCATTGATATAGATGTATCTTCCTAGTTAAATGTAATCTCTTTTCTTGTTAGTTAGGATGTAGATAAATCATTTCAAATAGAGTCCTATTTGGATGAGAGTGTCATCTAATTAGCTAATGTGATGTAATCTGATAAGGATAGAAGTAATCTAGTTAGTTTAATTCAATTAGTATTCTGAATTGTAAAGCAAAGAGGTGTCTATAAATAGCTTATTTGAGACTTACTCCAGGAGAATAGAGGTAGAGAGTGCAGTCATAACGTCCAAAAGTGAGGAAAAACTAAGAGAGGCCAAAAAGGGTTATATTCTCGTCCTTGTTTGATTATTTTAGGGATTGGTTTGAGTAATTGTTAATTGTGAAATCAACTTAAGTTTCAATCTAGAAACTTTGTCAGACAACTTGTTACTGTGGGAGTGATAGATCAACTTTTCTTGTAAATCCTTAATAAGTTTGGTAGATTTATTTGTCGGTTTATCTCATTTTTTCCCTCTACATTGGAGGGTTTTCTATGTTAAAACTTAGTGTTTGTTTCATTGTTTAGTTTCTTCTTATATTTTTTTGTTGTAGCGAAAAGGAGAGTTCTTTCTTATCGTTAATATTTGGTCAATTTTTTTAGCAATTTGTGAATTTGTCTCCTAACAATTTTCTCAATCATTATCAACGACTTAAGGGGAAATGTGTTACTACCTGAGGTAATATGGGCTATTGTAGCTTACTGCATCTTTTTTCCACCATTTCCTAGTCTAGAACCATTGCTTCCACTGCATCCTCTTCCACGAAAGGATTGTCTCCATGATTTAGATAACCATTAAGTTGATAATGGGAAAAAATTCGATGACCAAGTATGTTGTAATAAGTGCAAAACAGACGTTCTTGTCCCACTATTTGACTTGAGAATGTATCGATGTATATGTAGTTGGACAAGTTAATGACCACTTAGGCAAGGCTTCAATTGAACACTTACAACCTCTGATTGGTCGTCCTTGCTTCGTACCAATACCTTATGTTGTTCTTTTTGTAACACCATAGAATAAATCTTATTCATTGAGGATAAAGGTTATATACCTAGTATTTAGGTTCTTATAGCCCCAAATGTAGTAGCATCAAGGCCTATAAAAAATTTAGAAGTCTTATATCTCTCATGTTTATTAATAATTTTCTTATTCACATTACAATAGCATTTACCATAGGAACATTTCGAGAGATCATCCTGATTATCAAGTTCGTTCCACATACCTTTCAATTGCGTAAAATAAGAGTTTGGGCTGCTTCTATGACATTATGTTATTTTGAATTGAAAAACATTCATTCTATTCTCGGTTGAATATTGCTCTTGAAGTTCATTCCACAGTTGCTAAGCATTCTCAATAAATACAACACTTTGAGGATCCATAAGACTATCATCAAGTTGAACACTTCCCGTTGGTTCAAAAGTTTCTCATGTTCAGGCTTAGGTATAGTACAATCCACGAGACCTAATATTTTCTTCAATCTGAGCTCTAAGCAAATGTACTTCTCCTTATTCACCTTTAAGAATTTTGGTGGTAAGGAGTCATCAAATGAATGAAGAAAGAGAGGAGAGGATTGATTAATTAGCTTATTCCCTCCTGCTATAGCCAAATGATAAAGACTAAATAAACTAAATCAAACAAGATATAATATGGTTTGCATAACTAGAGGCTAAGTGGAAAACCTAGCTTTGATACTATGACAAGAGATTGAGAGAGAGATTTAAATAAAAATAACAACCACAACAATAATGCCAAGCAGAAATCCTGCTGAAATGCGGAGCTTGAGGAGGTCTAGTAGTATGCAGTCTTACCTATTAACTAGTAAAAAGGTTGTTTCCAATAGATTCATAAAAAAGAAAGAAAATTTTTGAAAATGAATTGAAGAGAAAAAATAACTAAATACATAAAAAATAATGGCATAAACAAATAAAAGTAAAAGTAGAAATTAAAATAAATAAATTCAAAATCAAAATAAATATAAATATAAATATAAAGTAAGTAATAAATAAATAGACAAAAAAGAAAATAAATAATTAAATAGAATAAACATGAAATTGAAAGAGAAAGAGAAAAAAAGTAAAAAAATACGAAATAAATAACTAAAATAACTAAAGGGCGAATACTACAAAAAGAAGTATTCAATATAATTAAAAGACATAAGAAATGAAGAAAAAAGAAGGAAAAGTTCAAAAGGCCTACAAAAACAATCGGACATATTTATGAAAAGATAATGGCCTCTTTATGTAAAATTCGCTACCCCTATCCTAGTTTGTCAAAGTTTCTTATCAAGGGTCAAGTACTCGGTAAGCTGTAGTAGGGTCATATCATACCTGATCACCTCCCCCAATTCTTCTTAAGTCTTTATCTTCTTCTCTTATAATTTCTAAGTACAATCTTCTTGCATCTTTTCATTAGAGCGTAAAGATGTCTCCTTTTAACATGTCTGAACTACCTAAGCCTTATCTCTCTTAACTTACCATCAATGTTAGCTACCTTAATTTGTCTCTTATCACCACATTTCTGACCTTATATCTTCTTATAAGATTGCACAACCAATGGAGCATTCTCATCTTTACTACCATTAACTTATAAATACGCACTTATTTGATAGGTTAACACTCTGTCCCATAAAGCATGATCAGCCTAATTGTTAAATTTACCTTTTAACTTGAGTGATATCTTCTTTTCACATAAAACTCCTGATCCACCCCTTCATATAAGTGTCCCAGATTTGATATGGTAAGCTATGTTGTCATCTGTCTCGCTATTGTTTTATATGATAGATCCAAGATACTTAAAATAATCTTTTGTGGTATAAATTTTAAGCTAATCTTTATGTCCACACTGTGTGCAACCTCGTGACCTGAAAAGTTATACTTTAGGTACTCAGTCTTAGTCTTGCTGAACTTAAAGCCCTTTGACTTGAGCGTATCTCTCTAAAATTCTAGCTTGACATTAACACCCTCTTTTTTCATCCACCAAAACAATGACATCAGCAAATAACATATACCAAGGCACATCCACTTGAATATTCTTAGTCAGTTCATCCATAACTATTACAAATAGGAAGGGGCTCAATAAGGATCCTTGATGTAGTATAATATTAATTGAAAATTGCTTTGTATCTCCTCTCGTCGTCCTTATTCTAATCTTAACACTTTCATACATATCCCTAATAACTCTTCATATAGATCATAAGAACTCCCTCTGCCTTTAAATATCTTCACATGACTTTCCTAAGTTCCCTGTCATAAGCCTTTTCTAATTTAATGAAAACCATATGTATGTCCCTCTATATGTCCCTATAATATTCCATTAATCATTTAAAGAGGTGTAAGGCAGCTGCTGTGAACTTCTTTGGCATAAAACAAATTGGGTTCTCTAAGATAAGTGCAACATTTTTTACTCTTTTCAGATTAATAAAGAAATTTGTAAGTTGGAAATTCTCATCCTTACTTTTTGTACAATCTCAATATACACACCACGTATATAATTTTTTTAGAATAAATCTCCTTTACAATATCTTATAAAATATTTATATGATAATAACTACCTAATATATATAATATATCCCAAGTTTGCATCTCTTGCTCGTAAGTGTGTTTTTCAAGGTTACCCTTAGTAGAAGAAGAAGTGATGAATATACGACTTAGAAAAAGGTGTAAATTTTATGTCTCGAGATGTCACCTTGTCAAGTCTCAATTTCCATTCTTATAACTTGTTGAAACCCAACCCATATAATCCAATGTCTTGCCTTCTCATGCCCTCAATTTTATTGATGATTAGACCTTTTCTCTAGTTAAGACTTTAACTATACCAACCTCTCCTTCATCCCAATCATCTTCTCCAACCTCTCTTTCAAAATAGCCCCCTATGAAATTTGCTTCTAATCTACAACATCTAGATAAGGGGAGATTGACGGTTGTTGATATGAATGTAGTAAGTGGGATTTTGGATTAAGCAACAACTCCCAGTAGTGCAATTTCCACTAATGAACCTTCTATTGTTCAGTTTGATACTACTTTTGAATGTTGGTAGCGTACTTAGAAGGCCCTGACTTGCTTGCAAGATTATGTTTGCAACACAGGATTCCATATAGACTCCCTCTCTTGTCTCATCTTCTCCTTCTGGGTCCTTAGGTATGCCTTATCTTATAGCTAATTGTATGATTCATACTAATTTTCTGAGAGCACAAATTCTTACTTGCAACTGTTACCGCAGATTCTGATCCTACTTCTTATAAATACGTTGTGAATTATCATGGTTGGTGTATCGCCATATCTGTTGAAATTGATGCCTTAGAACGTAATGGAACTTAAACAATTGAGAATCTCCCTCTTAACAAGAAAACAGTTGGTTGAAAATGGGTCTATAAGATCAAATACAACTCAGATGGCACTATTGAACGTTAAAAACTTGCTTGGTTATTTTCAACAATACTCAGGTTGTTGGCATTAATTATTTTGGGACTTTTGCCCCTATTGCTAAGATGGTGAGCGTATGTAATTTTCTTACTATTATTGTTACCTGGGGTTGGAAAATTCACCAAGCGAATGTTCACAACGTATTTCTCTATGAGGATCTTTATGGAGAGATCTACATGTACCTATTGTATGTTCTTGTCTATGTTGACGATTTAATTTTCACAAGAAGTAACTATGCAACTCTCATTGAATTCAAACAACATTTTCATCGTTGCTACCATATGAAGGACTCAGGCCCTCTAAAATACTTTCTAAGCAATAAGGTAGCTCACAGTCCTGAGAGCATAGTCTTGAGTTAATGGAAATATATGATGTCTATTCTTGCTGAGTGTAGTGTCTTAGGAGTCAAACTTGTTAATTTTCTCGTTAAATAAAATCATAAGCTCACTCTTGCTACAGGTCAATTTATTGGTGATCATGATCATTATAGGAATTATAGCACTCTTTGACCTGAATTCTATAGTTCATACAATTGCCTCGTCAAGCACATATGGATGCCCTGATGCGTGTCCTTCAATATTTAAAGGTTTATCCTGGCCAGGGCATTTTTCTTCTTATTGATAATGATTTCCAACTTTATGTTTTTTATGATTCTGATTAGATAAGTTGTCAAGTGACTCGTTGGTCTTTAATTGGTTATTTCGTCATGCTTGGACACTCTTTTATTATTTCCTCTAAGACAAAGAACCAAAACAATGTGTCTCGTTCATCGGTGGAGGCCGAGTATAGCTACATAGCCACCACTTCTTATAAGGTTGTATAGTTTAATTCTCTACTGTGTTCTTTGGGAATCCTACATTAGCAACCAAATTCGGCTTTTCTATGCTAGTCAAGTAGCATTATACATTGTTGTTAACTTAGTTTTTCATGAATGTAGCTAGCACATTAAAATCGATTGTCACTATATTTGTGAGTAGATTTAGAAATGACTTATTATTACCTCACATGTTTGTTCTTCCCATTAGCCCCTAGCCTCCTACTAATATCCTTACCAAGGCTTTATTAAGCACCAATTTCAATTTTTCCTACACAAGTTGGGCATCCATGACATATATGCTCTAACTTAAAGGGAGCATTAGGAAGGATTGTATATATCAGGTAGTTATTATCGTAGAGATATTATTCTACAAAGATAGTGTACTTGGTGTAAATAGTGAGATTGTAAGGTAAAGAAGGTAAAGAAAGGATGAGAATTTCTAACTCACAATTCTCTCTCTCTCAGAACCTTATTAACTATAAAAGACACAAAATGTTGTGGTTTGGCCAGTTATGGACGTATAACCTTGTAACTTCCTCGTAGGTTTTCATAATTAGTCATTAAAAGAGATCATATAAAATTAAAAGATTGATAAGCTTAAATATGCAAAAAAAAAATATTATACCAATAATAATAACATTAATATTGATCTAAATAGGATTTATCGTTATTAAAATCACTCTTGTCAAATTTTAATGAAAGACAACTTTATTTTAAATGTAGATTTCTTTGATCATGTGAATTATAAATTAGCCAGAATACAACTCTGCTACTAAAATAAAAATATTTTTGCAA
>JANQAP020000112.1:988056-998400 GCA_026874005.2 Erythroxylum coriaceum
CTCTCCACATTTGACCGATTAATTTGCACGTAGTTATTTTAAAATAAAAACTTTGTTTATTGGATAATAATGGCTACTGAAACCTTATTCTTTTTACTACTGTCACAAGAATCTAAAACAAACCCTTAATGCCAAAACTATGCGTTCAAGTAGAAAAGTTAAGTGATCAGAGAAAAACCACCTAATTATGATTAAGACTTGATAGGCATGTCCGCAGAAGGAGCTGGAAATGGACCAGCTAGGCATATCTCTCAATCATCTTATCAGGTTATCCCAACACATTTGATGTTTAGCCAATGGCCAAACTTCTGCAATATCTCTTTGCATTGTTACACTTCCCTTTCTACATCGATATTTAACTTTGTTACAACTTCAACAAGGAAAATTAAATCTTAGGTTTCTCAGCATTCCATACTTGACTTCTTATCAAAAGAGACAAGAAAAATTGAAATAAATTCAGAAAACTCGACAAGTTGTCACAAAAACCCAAGTAGGAACATCAGTTTCTACTTTCTACTATAAAATTTCTCTGCCACAAGCCAGAAGAAACCACTAGAAAAATGGCAGCTTGGTTTATATCTCTACAGCTTTCTCTCTTGTGTTTACCGTTTCTTGGAATTTGTCACGCCAATACCATTCCAAAATTTTCTGTTCCCATCTTTAAGCCAGAAAGGCTCTCCATCTCTACCCCGAATCAGCTATACAGAGAAAGCTTCTTCACTCAGATACTAGACCACTTCACTTTCACCTACCAAAGCTATCAAACTTTCCAGCACAGGTATTTGATCAATGACAGCTACTGGGGTGGAGCAACTAGTAACGCTCCAATCTTTGTGTACACTGGAAATGAAGGAGATATCGAGTGGTTCGCGCAAAACACAGGATTTATGTTCGATGTTGCACCCCATTTCAAAGCCCTTCTTGTTTTCATCGAGGTAATTCAGTGCCAAGTTAATTTCCATATTCATGGACTTAGCGGATTTTTAATGTTGATATGGTACTACTAAAGGCCAGTTTAAGCTTTTTTAACAGACATAGTAATTGTTTGTGAAATTGCAGCATAGGTTCTATGGGAAGTCTATGCCTTTTGGTGGAAATAAGAGTGTTGCTTATAGTAACGCAAGTACTCTGGGTTACTTGACCTCAACTCAGGCTCTCGCCGACTACGCCACTCTCATTCTCGATCTAAAGAACAATTTGTCTGCAATTGACTCTCCTGTTATAGTTTTCGGTGGCTCTTACGGAGGAAGTAATGCCACGTCTATTTTTATACTATAATATTCCTTTATGCTTAAATCCTATCTAGCGAAAAATTTGGATTGAGAAAGGAAGCTGACAGTATAATGATTTGGGTCTTCAATATTTTTCTAGTGTTAGCAGCTTGGTTCAGGTTGAAATATCCACACGTAGCCTTGGGAGCTGTGGCATCATCTGCTCCAATCCTTCAGTTTGAGAACATAACTTCTCCGTACACTTTCTTTGATACCATTGCAAATGATTTCAGGGTATTGGCTTCATTAATTGTTGTCTGCTTTTTTTTCCTTTTTCTGAATTTTCGATTTAAGATAAGGTCGCAAGTCAACAATAATACCAAAAATGAACATACTAATGTCCAAAAATCGCCAGCGCACTACAAACACTAATACATGTACAAACAACAAAAGCCACAAGACACTTTAAGATAAAACATTTGATGTTGGCAAAAAAAAAGTAATTGACTTCACAGTTTGCATTTGATAAAAAACCAGAGTGAGAGCGAGAACTGCTACAAAGTGCTCAAGGAATCCTGGCAACAAATCGACAACACTGCAAGCCAACCTGGAGGACTGGATTTACTCGGAAAATCCTTCAGAATATGCAAGTAAGAGCATAGAAATCCTCAAAAATTACGTCTAGGGCTTTCACTAAATTCAATCCTCTTTGCTGCAGTAACTACAGTGACTCAGGATCGCTAAAGGGTTGGCTTCGTCAAGCATGGATCTATACAGCTATGACAGATTATCCCACACCTTCAAATTTCTTGGCTCCCATGCCAGCTTATCCAGTGAAACAGGTACTCACTCACCATTTCCATTGATAATTACAAAACTTGTAGGTACCCTTTCAATTTAATTAGTTTTATATCTTCGTTAACACACCCCCTTAAGTGAAAGCCTTTTGGGCTTAAAACTTACACAAATTCACTCTATCTTGTGCTGAATTAATTTGATGATAAATAAGTAAGTAGTAGGATTTGAACTCAAGAACGTTTGGTCATAAAGGTTCTAATATCATATTAAGCGACCATTTCACCACAATAGCTTAACCTGTTGTGTAAGATCAACTTAATTAATTTTATATATTCGCTAACACCACTAATATAATTTACATGAAAGATGAAATGTTACCTCCGTTTTAAGAATATATTAATTATGTCCAACCATTTCCATCAATGTGAGGGTGGAGTAGGAATTTCTCCAAAATGTTAGGGGTGACATCCACATACATCATTGACTTGTGTTCGTAGATGTGCAAAGCAATTGATGACCCAACAACTGGAAACGATACGTTTGCCAAGCTATATGGTGCTGTGAACGTTTACTACAACTTCACAGGAACTGCTACGTGCTTCAATCTGACTGATGACTCTGATCCTCATGGTCTCGGAGAATGGTCCTGGCAGGTATACATAAGCACCCCGATTTTCTTTTTCTTTGAAATTGAAACTGTCGTATAAAATAAGTTGCATATCTTCAAAAGATCGAGGTAGACTAGTCAAATTATTTAAAGATAATGGCTTGTGAGTTATGATAATGAAAAGGGAAATGTGCTTTTCGTGGATTGGAATAAAAGGGAATTGATAACAAAGAGGACATTTGGGAGTATCCAAGAAATGCATGTTCTTCCACATGCTAAAGTTTGCCCTTAAAATGATTATGTTACAATGTTGTTATCATTATTATTAACTACATAGGCGCCTGTAAGGTAATGTTTAGGTCCATTTGATCCACAAGTTCAGCAATCACTTTTTTTGTACCATGTTTCTTTCCTCTCTTAGATAAAGGAAAACTCAAAATTTAAAATTTCTGATAGGTTTTTAGTGCAGTTAAAAGAAAAACGTGAATAAAAAAAGAAAGTGACAGCCTCTGCTTCTGCTTGATCTTTTCGAAAATGATACATGCAGGCGTGCACAGAGATGATAATGCCATTGGCTTCTTCCAATCAGAGCATATTTCCACCTTCTACCTGGATCTACTCTGAAAGAGCCAGCGTCTGCTATGCCTCCAATAAAGTCTATCCTAGACGCAATTGGATTACCACCGAGTTTGGCGGTCAGGTACATGTAATATAAACAAAACAGGGTTGGTTTATAAACATCTTTACTAAATCCTTATTGATTTAATTATTTTTCTATTAAACAGAACATTAAGCGGGTTTTGAAGATATCAGGAGGCAATATTATTTTCTTCAATGGCTTGAGAGACCCTTGGAGTGGTGGAGGGTATGTATGAACTATGATGTTAAATAAATATGTATACATATACATTTTACATTCATGGTTGTGAGTGGTGACTTGCAGGGTACTACAGAATATATCACAAAGCATAACAGCCATCGTGGCAGAAGAAGGTGAGTACCAAATCTTTATTATTATTACTTAGATTTTGTTGCAACCCCCTCCATTTTCTTTTTTGGTAAAAATTTAATTCCCTAACAGGGGCTCACCATGTGGACTTGAGATTCGCAACAAGTGAAGATCCAAAATGGCTTCAAGACGTGAGGAAAAGAGAGGTTAAGATAATGGAAAGATGGTTGGCGGAGTACTACACTGACTTGGCCTACGCATAGTCAGTCACCCGTCTGTTCCAACCAAATTGGAAAAAGATCATTTTCATTTTTATGTCTGATTGGATGTGGGCTTACACACAGTACAAAGAACTTTAAATCTCCCATTTGTGCTTATCTTTAGGAGGAGGATGGGCTCAGCAACAGAAATACATTGCCCATTCCAAAATGTCCACCAAGTTACTTATGTTTTCATTGTCCTTTAAATCATAAGCAAATCACATTTGAAGAGTGCTACTAGAAATCATTTCTAGTCCCAGAACTGTATCACTCTTAAGTTTTTTATTTTCTTATCGTTTGGATAATGAATTTTATTTCTTTATTATAACAAGATTGTATATTCATGATGATGATGGATAGGAAAATAATAATAAGAAGAAAACTAATAATAGTAATAGGAAAATCATAATAATAGTTATATGCAAAATATTAATTATAATAAATAATAATTATATCATAATAATAATAGTTATTATTATTATTATTATTATTATTAATGATAGTATAGTAATAATAATACTAATAATATTAATTATTTATTTAGTTATAACATAAAACAACTTACAATTTGATTATTAGCAAGAAATTCAGATCGTCAGACAAATATGATTTTGTTAGTATGGGGTCAGCTATCCCATCATCATATCAACATATTGAGTTAGCTCAATCCAATTAGTTAGTGACACAACCACGGATTGACAAAATCTGTATATGAATTTAATGTCCAATTGCAGATGAAATCCCAATTTTAGCCTTAGTTCATTAAAAGTTTTTCGTATCATATGACAATCCTGGATTGACTTGTTTCATTGATGTGGTGGGCTATCTTCATATTGAGTTTTGCAAGTCTTGATGTTAGACTACGACTTTTATTAAGATATTATATACAAAATTTCAAATATAAGTCATGAATAGCCAAATAGGAAATACCAATTGATTATTTGTAGGAAGATTCATATCAAAAATTTATATATGAGCTAACCATAAACTTAAAGTAACTGGGAGAAATGAGAAGACTTTGCTAGCTGCATACAAGACCATGAAATAGGTACACAATGCTGTGAAAGAAAGATACTTTGCTTTCTCCATTTGATTATTTCGTACTGCTGGCTGCTATATGGTCATTCATAGCTAAAAGCTGATGTGATTTTTATGAAAAGGTCTTCTGCTAATATAGAAGAAAAGTGCAAAAGTTATTCTAATGACTAATTTGTGCGATAGCTACTCGTCGAAAGAATAGACAAACCATTTGGGAGTTTCAAAGAATTTGCAAAACTCCATGTTCTTAACAGGGCCTTGGAGCGCAGTTTTTCTCTTTACTCAAGAATGAATATGAACTGAAATTCAAGTCCTTATGATGTAAAGTAAAACTTGGCAATTGCATTTAATGAAACCACACAAAGCCCACTTGATAGCACTTCCTTTCTATACATTGAAACTTTAATCGGAAGGTCAGTCCTTAAGGCATTAACCATATTGACACGCCCAAAAGCGGTGTCTTTGAACCGACTAGTGCTGTAACCCAAACTTGGAGATGCGGTGGCTTCCTAATTAGGACGGCCTAGTCAAGTTTAGAAGACGACGTCTTCACTAAGCTTGGGTTGTCTCTGATTTGATATTATATTGGGTATGGAAATGAGTGGCTTGCTGAAATGTCTAGCTATCTCTTCACTGGTAAAGGATAAAGCATGCAGCAAGTTAGGCGAATAAATGAGACAGGTCAATCAACAATCTAGACTTGGGGATTGAGAAGACGACGTTTTGGAAAGTGGAAGTTCATGGACAAATGCAATTTGAATTTAATTATAGATAAAATATTTAAAAGAATTTGTTTGATTAGTTAATAAATTATAAGAAGTTATTTTTTAAAATTTAATCCATGTAATTAAAAAATTAACATTATTATTTAAAAGAGCTCTTGTTCATAATAAACTACAATTTGAGTTGAAATTCGGAAGTACGTGACGTTAAAGGATGATTGTGAGGCTTGAACTGATAGCTCCAATGTTTAAGACTTATTAACCATTCTCATCAAATCATGCTTTTCAATATCAAACAAAGTCATCTCTTGCTGCTGTTTCCGAATACGAATCATGACCTGAAATTTGAAAGGTGGGCAGATCACCGGCCCGCCTGGCTCCTGTGAAGGGCAAGTAAATAATTTTATTTTTCCAAATTCCAGTATTCCACAGCAAATGGGGTCGAATCATATTTATACCTTCTGTTATTTGTCTCCATCTATCACCACCACCGCGTCCTACCAGCCACCGCCCACTATCCTACCCCCCATAGTCCTACACCACAGACGCCACATGTCAATCACCCACCCACCGTCGCTATCTGCTCCTTGTATTCAAAGATGAAGCAAGGCATGACATCGTCAACCGTATAAAAGGGAAATGCTGGAGCCTGGACAGAGACTCTTGTCAAAAGTGAAAAAAATCAAAAATAAAAACTGTGGGTCCACTTTCCCAGCATTGAAATTTTGGATCTGGTGGGGCCCTTCTAGCCTGATTATATGAGCCCACGCTTGCTTTTTGCTTGATGATTTCGTGAAGCCAAATCTGGCAGTGAAAAAAAGAAGAGGCGTGGTCTCTTCCACACATCTGGCTTTTCTGTACTATTTCGTATGTCATTAAAGCCCCAAGCTTATAGATGTGAAATGACTCTCACGACCAATATTTCCCTGGGAAATTGTTTTGTGATCTCATCTCTTTTTATTTCACTTGATTTATTCAGGTTACACCGAACCAGCTTGTGTGTAGTTGCATTTAGAGAGCCAGTAAATGCCAGATACTTGTTGTTTCTAATAGTCCATGTTTAGTTGCATTTTTTATTCCTATCTTAAGTTTCCAAATATAACTTTAATAGCTTAAAAAAATGATAATGAAAAATTACTTTTGGATGATAATTTTGATGGTCTTTATACATGGGGACTTAGATACCCTATCATGATTACCTTTAGTGCATCAACTAGTATACAAATTTGTTCAAACAACCGCCTCGTATGGATTCTATTTCAGACTTCCATGTTCAACAAAGTGTGCGAAAAGGGCAATATTGGAGCCATCATATGCATGTTGCTTGAGTATGATTGGGCTCCCATAACTATATGGTGCTCAATTATTTTTCGTCTTCCTGCAATTGACTTCTAGTCCTATTCGTCACCCGTGAAATCACCTGCATTTTGCAGGAATATATGAGTAAACTACAGTTTACAGAGGAAATTCGGGCTTTGGAACCAATGGTTTCATCCATACTCTGCCGCCCTCATAATTAAATACACATTGTCTTCAAGAAAACATGTGGATAATAGTGTTATTATGGAACGACAAGCATACGTATAAAACAAGGGCAAGTGCTTACTTTGGACCTGCCTGGTATTTGGTCTAAGATATCGGCTCCATGATTAGACTCAACCCTTAGGTCCCCACATTAAAGCTCCCATCTTTGTAAATTTTTTCTTTTGGGTGTGCCCCAGTAATAATATTTCATTGCTCCTAAAGAAACTGTCGATTGCTTTCCAACTTATTGGAAGATTGATTATACGCATGTCATGCTTCATGAATCATAAGACAAAATGGAAAAAGAGCCAAAATTGATCCCAGTTTTTAAATGGTGAAGGCTATATCTTTGAGCCTTAAATGCATTGATTTGACATGTATTATCGGAACAGATCATTTATTCCTTTATTCTGTTCCTACCTTATTTATAAAATATAATTAAAATAGAGTAACCGAAACGGATGATCTGAAC
Source organism: Erythroxylum coriaceum (assembly GCA_026874005.2). Lineage (NCBI taxonomy): Eukaryota > Viridiplantae > Streptophyta > Magnoliopsida > Malpighiales > Erythroxylaceae > Erythroxylum > Erythroxylum coriaceum. The sequence goes on from JANQAP020000112.1 coordinate 995,638, forward strand.
CCATCATTATGAATAAAATTAGTAGAGTTCCATTTTCGATTCTCTTAGATAGAAAAAATTGGAACATTCACTTCTTTTGCATAACATCGATGTTTAAACCAGTGAGTCAAGTGACTCCGCGGGAGCTCCTGATAAAGTAAAAAAAAAGGTTTACTTTGATGAATAAAATAGAAGCTGACTACCATCCTGAAATTAAAAACAAAAGAAAGAAAATTGAACCAACATTTCAGCGTGGATTCACGTTGAGACAAACGATATGCCCTGTATAGTAGTTTACTTTTTAATCCAACATGAGAATCTTACTGTTTTACATGTATCTTATTTCCCTTTTAGTGATTAATTGAACTTAGCATATATTAGGATGGCAAGTTCTTTCGGTATGTTCACAATTCTATATTCTGACGATGCCAAGTTCTCACGGACTTCAAGAGCCCTCTTAAAGTTTCAGACTTCCAGAAAATCCTGATTTTTACTACTCTTGTCTCTGAACTTAACAAGAGAGAGAAAAAAAAAAGCCTTTAAAAAACACCGTTAGATCAAATCTTGCACATCAGAAGTACGGCCATCAAGTTTCAAAAAAGCGTTATATCTATTAACGAGCATGGTAAGGTGTATCTGTGCTTATATTGGGTTCGTACAAAACGTAAATTAAGTCAGGTGTTCAAAGTTCAAACTCAGGCATCGATCAGGAGTTTAAATTTCAGGATCGGTCTAATCAATTTCATGATCTTCTTTTTCCTTCTTTTTCAGGATCCGCCTGTCTTTGCCAATTTGTGGCAGTGGCTTGATTATGTGTCCAAGAGAAATTGACCAACTTCTGGGTATGATTTTATCAACTAATTTTGCTTGCTTACTGACCTTTGTCAAATCATATAAGCAGAGAATACTACAGATGCTGAGAATCAAGACATAAAACAATTATTGTCCTTTATCACTTGATTGCTTTATTAATCTACGTAAGGCCATGATGTAAAGATATGTACCACACTTTGTATTATATATGGTGCATTGTTCTTGGCCTTCACCACATGTCTTATATTTCTACATTGAACTGATCCAATCGGGAGGCAGAATCTATCTAAATTAATCTCAATTTCAGATCCATCTAACAGTTAAGAATAATTGCTGATATGGTCGCATGATAGCTGGTTATAATTCGCAAGTCAATCAATTTTGTCATAGTAGTAGAATATTGCAGGAGCAATGAATTAGTCTGATTCATTAATGTAGAGATTGCAATTGTTAGGAGTACAATCATATCAACGGAAACCACAATTATTGTGGTAACCACAATTGTGGACAATTTAGAAGTTTGAACAGTAATAAGGAATTGCATCTTATTTACCTTCTTGCTTAACTATAGATTACATGTTTTTAAGGCAAAAAGAGAGTTATGGACAACGGTGAAAAAGTCTCCGTCCTTCACCACCTAGCAGCAGCAGCAGCTGGTCTCCGGATATGGAAAATTTTAAACTCGTATTTGTTGCAACATCATCTCTATCATCACTCAACACTTTCCATAAGTATCTAATTCATCGGGTCTGTCTTCTTCCCATTCCCTGTAATAGAAAAACAGATTTTTTCATTGCAGCAGAAATCCCTCGATAGATTACATACCAGATTCCTCAACCAACCTGTGATTTTCTTTATGGTCAAGGATTCCTCTACTTGGTTCAAACACGCATCCTTGAGCCAAAGTTTCTGGTTTGGCCATTTCAATGTATATTCACCGCAGATATTAGACTAGATTACTATTTCATTTTGCAGTGAGGCTGGTACGGCAAGTGGGAGTTAATAGGCACTCTCAATGCATATTGCTGACAAGTGTCCTTTTTTATTTTTAAAATTTCTTTAGTCTTTTTTTTAATTACTTTTTGATTATAAGTAAAAGTTGTAATAATAATAATAATAATAATAATAATAATAATAATAAGAAATTTGGACCACTCTATTAAAGACTAGATGGTGAATTTAGTTAAAAAAGGAGTAAAGTAAGATGGAACTCTCTGAAATCACTACTCACCCCTCGGAAACTACTGCTCACGATGGCCATCAGGCAAAAAAAGTACGCATTCGTCGTCGCGATGAAGACCCACCCCCTAGCGCCAGAATATCTTATCGTGAGATTGTTATAGGTGACCAAGGGATGCCCACCGAAACGCCACCACCAGTCTGGCCTCATGAGGAACCGATAGACGTTGAGGAAGGAGACATCGTCCACATCCCCGGCGTCGCCGGTGGCGGCATCGAACTATCCCATACTTTCAAGGCAAGGTTAGATAAACAGTGGGAACTCGCCGTTATAGTAAAGCTGATAGGTCACCGGGTAGGATATAAAATGCTCTGTTTTCGCCTGAATCTCTTGTGAAAACCGCGCGGTCCCATGAAGGTGGTAGACTTGGACCATGAATTTTTTCTGGTAAATTTTAAAGAGGATACTGACTTCTACAATGTCCTTACCAATGGTCCTTGGGTTATTCAAGGACACGCCTTATCTGTTCAACGCTGGACTTCGGATTTTTGAGCGTCAACAGGGCAAATCACCAGGGCAGTGGTCTGGGTTCGCTTCCCAAATCTGCCTCTAGTTAGGTACCACCCAAAAATTCTTGCTGCCTTAGGGAATATCGTAGGACAAACTGTCAAGATCGATGAAACTACCCTGATGACTCAACGGGAAAAATTTGCCAGACTTGCAGTGGATATAGACTTGAGCGTTCCCCTTTGCTCGCAGGTGGAGCTTGATGGGGAAACTTTACTGGTTGC
>JANQAP020000112.1:1089060-1104599 GCA_026874005.2 Erythroxylum coriaceum
ACAAAAGCCTCAAATATTTATATGCAGATTTAATGCAACGGATCTTCTGCAGAGGAGCAGAAACGGAAGAATAGTATTTGCAGGAGACTCCATCGGGCGAAACCAGTGGGAGTCATTCTTATGCATGCTCGCACAAGGAATTTCTAACATCTCCACAATATATGAAGAAAATGGGAACCCCATTTCTAAACATAAGGGCTTCCTTTCAATGCTTTTCAGTGAGTACAACCTTTCTGTCCAATACTACAGGACGCCTTTCCTAGTAACCATCGGACGTCCACCCCAGAATGTCTCCCCCGACATCAAAACCACGATCAAAGTCGACCGATTGCACTGGTTCTCCAAGAAGTGGGCAGGTGCTGATGTTATGATTTTCAATGCCGGACATTGGTGGAATGAAGATAAAACTGTCACCATGTATGGACTGCAAGCTTTTCTTTCTCCTCCCATGACTGCTGTTACTTGCTATGGCTTCTCTCCTCTAAATCTTCCCTATTAAATATTATTGCCAAGCTTTATGTGAGAAAGATAAACTGTTCTGTACATTTCCAGGGGTTGCTATTTTGAGGAGGGAGGGAAGGTAAATATGTCCATGAGTTCAATAGAAGCTTTTGAAATATCTCTGCAAACATGGAAGGCATGGGCACTGGATAGATTAAACTCCAACAGGACACATATCTTCTTTCGTAGCTACTCCCCAGTACATTACAGGCAAGTACTTTGAGCATAAGAAAAAATAAATCACTGTATTCGATAATATTAGTATGATCAAACCATACGTTACACAAATTGATTTTTACCCTAGCTACTATGAAATTTTTAATCTGTAAATTAGCAGGAATGGGGCATGGAATGATGGTGGTCGGTGTGACGTAGATAGGCAACCGGAGACAGACTACAGTCAGATCGAACCTGAGCCAATTTACAATCAATATATCTCAAATGTTGTCAGACAGATGGAAAACGGAAACAAGAGAGCTTGGTTCTTAGACATTACACATTTGTCTCAGTTCAGGTATGATGGCCACCCTTCAATGCATCGTGAACCAGGGACTCCAATTCCTGCTCCTCAAGACTGCAGCCACTGGTGCCTACCTGGAATACCAGACTTGTGGAATGAAATTATGTACGCTAATTTACTGTCAATTGGATTCCGAACCAAGTAACATTCAGGAAAGAGATATTACCCCATCGTGAAAATTAAAAAATTGTCTATAGTCAGGATCTGTACATGATTTTAGCTGTTTCTTATTAGGCTAATTCCTCTCCACTTTCTTTGGCATCCATTTCACTTGCTTCCATTTCTTTTACTTTCTCAAGCTGCCTCAAGAGATCCAACCTTTCTGGCCCATAAGTGGAAGGTATCTGCCAAAAGAAAATTATTATTGACCCCTGATAACTGCAGATTTAACATCCAAAGAGACTGCAACAGCAGTCTGATAAGGTCAAGAATCATATGTACCAACGCTGGCACATATCTCTGAATAAAAGCCAAAATTGCAGCATGCCCAACAGCAGTGACCTGTGAAAATCAAATTACCTTTTAATTTAGGTGATTATGTCCATAAGCAGAGTATGTTGCAAAACTATTAAACCCCAGTGATGCTATATGGCACAGAAATATATTAGAACTTACCATTATCCAAAATTAGTGATGGCAATGGACTGGCCTATAGGCCTAAATTCAGGTGTTTTTAATATACCGACCCATGGGCCAAATCAGGCTCAGACTGGTCCGAGGTCCAATTTTTCTAAGCAAAACGTCATCATTTTGCTTAAAAAAGTTAAGCCTCGGGTAGACCTGGGCCTAAGCAACCCAAGCCCGGATTTCATTAAAAAAAGATATTTTACACTTCTAATTTTAAAAAAATTAGCGAGGCCGGCCCATGCCATCCCTATCCAAAATCAATAATGATGTTATGAATACACTGGGAGAGTGACACTAAGCCATGGTTCAATCAAGCTAAATTTAGAAAGCTTTTGATAATGCAAAGAAGTTGGAGGTCTCATATTTTGATCAAGTGCAACCAGTCAACAATTTGAGATGAGATGTATAAAATTTGGCAGAATGCTTATCAATGTCTTAGTGCCGCAAGTTGAGAAAAATATTAGCAGTAAAGACAGTTGTAATGGCCAGAACTCACCGTTATAGGCAAGAGTAAGCAAATTCCAACAACCTGAAAAATAAATTAACAATGGAAGAATCTCACTTACAGGAAGAAGCATCAAAACGCCAATTGGAACCACAGATGCCAAATCAGTCATAGTTCTTCGTAAAACCCTTTTTTCTTTCTCTGTTAACTCATCTCCAATCAACACCCTTGTCAGCAACCCCGTGGCAGCAGCAACATCAATAGCCAAAAGCTGAGTTCCTTGCAAAACATCCTGTTCACAATTTTACATGTTAACAAACTAACAAACAAATAAAACAGAGACATTAAAGTTCAAACCCCGAGTATAATGGATCATCTAGAGTCAAGAGAACAAGACGGATATTGCAGTCCATCAAAATCCAACAATTACTGCAAGCAAGAACCTAACAAGCTTTATAAGAAGGCTTGGATTATCATTTTGGGGTGAAGTTAGGCGTAGTTTGTATCAATCTCCCACATAAACTAGGAGCAAGAGCCTAACAAGCCCTATAATTCTTGGGTAGTCCTCCTATTAAGATGCCTTTTGGGGTGGACTTGGGATTAGTTTTCTCAAATATTACTACTGGAAGCATAAATAGATATTATCAGGTTCAAATTCATTTTATCAGATATATTATTGCAAGCATAAATAGGTACGATCAGGTTCAAATTCAAACGAAATAATGTTCTTTCCCAACCATTCCAAAGGAAAAGATGTATATTGTTCTCATGCTGCTCTATTACCCATAATTACAGAAATCGAATGAGATGTTCATTCTCAACCATTACAAAGGATAAGATGTACATTGTTCTCAATTCTGCTCCATTACACATAATTACAATTTCCACACAGCAGTCATATAAAGCAAGCATATACTGATCGAAATATCTCAAGTACAAGCATATGTCTGTTAAGAGGAAAGACAAAGAGTGGTCCAAATGATGGAAATTTATACAAGAAAAAGATAGTGGTAATAGAACTGGAGAAGAAGAGAGGACAAGTACATAGAAGAGAGAAAATAGAGGAAGACCATAGAAGAGAGAAAAATAGAGAACCAAGTCAATTCACTTTTTTTTTTCTCATCTGACTAACTAATTTGTTATATGGGATTAATAAACCACACAGTCCATCCTAAAATGGGCCAAACCACTAATTACATATGGGTCTATCTGGAAAACTATAATAAACTAACAAATATGATTAATTAATCTGTAATAACACAGCTGCCGTTCCACCTGTTATCCATCAACAGCCGCCTTGACTAGTTGACCTGTCTCTCATCATGCAACTTCTAAAGTGTGATGCAAACTTTTTATTTGAAAAACTTTGACCTAATCGTTAAGTAATCTCAAATCAAGTGTTGAAAGATATTTAAGAATGTGTCAAAGAGCAAAGGAGGAGAAGGGAGAGAATAATGTTAACGGTCATATATGATTCAGTCGTTAAACTCACCTAACATCTTCAGTTTTTGGATTGAATAACTTCTAACAAATATGATAGCTTTTACGACTAACAATCTCAAGATTAAGTCCCCTCAAGGTAATCACAGATCAGTGCTTGATTGATACTTTTAGCTCAATCGCTTCTCCTTGAGAAGATAACTAGAGTTAAATGTAATCCACTCTTGGGACATGGGCAATTTAAACACTTTACTGAATGATTTCTTAATAAAGAGCTTAACAAGGAGTGGGAGATGGAAAGGTGATGGATGGAGTATCCAGGAGGGATCCAGAGTTGGCTTTTCCACATCCAACAAAGACAATCACTGAACTCAGTTACCTTTAATGCATCTCAGCAAATTTCTACCACGCCAAAGTATAATGCCAGGGAAGTATGCAGAACAAAAATATAATTGGCCCAGCTAATAAGATTACAGATACCAATAATGGAACTGGTATATAAAGGATAGCCTTGAACTTTTAAGGGTGATCCAATAATATAAGCTCTCCCAAATGATTATTTACTAACAAATAGAATGCACTAGCCATACCGTGCTAGTTTCCTTGAGCTTATCCAATGATTTTCCAATGAAATTTTCTTTCTTCTGAACCTTAATCAATTGAGTTCTTCTGGCATCTTCAAGGTAATTAGCGCTGTCATCTCTAAACTCATATTCCTGAAAGATGTAGAATTAGTTTATTAGAAACATATAGCAGACGGAAACCTGAGAGTAAATGAAAAGTGATCATGGAAAAACAAAACCAATTAAAAAAAACTCAAATTATTTAAAATAAGACTACAAGAAGAAGGCAAAAACTTCATAAACAGTCTGATGCTAATGCTTGTTAAGACAGAGATCACCATGAACATAAATTAGTAGGGAATTTTTTTAAACCTTCGCACTCCATGAAGGATATTTGTTATTCCATGTTGATCAAAACACGAAGTAAAAATTCTAAAAGATAATATGAAACTTTTAGAACATTCATGAGGAAGATCTTTCAAAGCATGAGATACACCTCTTCATTTTCAGATTGATTGGTACTTTTTTGCACTCGTTTTTCTAGCTCCATAAGCTCATTCCTCAGAACTTCAAAACGGCGAATTTCATTTGACTCCAAGTCCTCAATAGCAGAAGTAGCTTCATCTCCCTGCATCCGTTAAACAAATTCTATGTAACATTTAAAAACACTTACTTCCCAATTGTGATAAATCAGCTGATATAATGACAAATAACGTAGAACAGTAAATATCCACACATAGCAGAGTAAATAATAAGGCTCATAAATCGGACTGCATCTTAATTCACCTGATTAGTTCTTCAGTATCTTTCATCAATCTTCAAAACATGCTAAGTTTCAATTCCCAAAGATTATAACTTCTTGTAAAAGGTTTTGATATAAGATTGTGATTGTTAACAATTATGGACCAACATTAGAAGGTATGCTCTACATCATGACGTGGACTTAAGATTGTGATTGTTAACAATTATGGAACAACATCAGAAGGTATGCTCTACATCATGATGTGGACGTCTTACATTGTTTTCATGTAGTACACAAGCTTGGGTTTACATATTTTATTTTAATACAGTACTAGCAGGATTTTTTTAAGTAACATTGACTAATAACTAGAGTTTATGAAAAAAGGATATACAGAAAACCTAAGCAATAAGGTATTTTGACCAAAAGAAAATATTGATTGGGCAGCCAAACAAGCCTATCATACGAGATGTTATACAATCTCTAAAGAAGAAGAGGTACGCAGGTAGTAAGGAAAGATGAGAACATAAACCCCTCCATATGGAAACTTATTTCTGTTTCTGTGTTCTCTTCAAGTGAACCAAAATGTAAAATGAAGCAGATACAGCAGTTAAAGTTGTGGATTTTGATAAAAAATCTTTGTGGTTCTTTTCCTTGAAGATAGATGCCATTGCTCCTAGTTTTCTTTAGCATGTCTGCAGTAAATCCCAAACTGAGACTAGCAGATGATGTTTGAACTGAAGATAATAACAAAATTATATATAAATATAAGAATACATAATTCATCCAGACTATTTGTAGAGAGGAGTACATCAGCAACTGGCAAGCTGGAACCATGTTTCTTAGTTGGTGAGCGCACAAAGAAGTTCCACACACCTTGCAATTTGCTGTCAGTGTGAGAAAGAGGCAGATATTCAGGATGAAAGACAGCAAAGTTTTATGTGAGAATTTAACACTATAAGAACAACATACAAACTTGCATACCTGGTGCCACCATCTAACTGTAAATCATTCTTTTTTCTCCGCTTTCCTTTTAATTGCTGTTGTCGCTCACTAACAGAAAGTGAAGCATTATCATCTTCTGCCTAAATTATCAGAACAATTATAAAGTATCAGTATAATACGCAAGAAAATTCCAACATCCAAACTGTCACATATTCAGGCAACTCAGACGCACATAATAACAATCAAATTATAGCAACTTACTAGAAAAGCCAACATGACTTTAAAACAAGCAGAAAAGTGAAAAAGAAGCTATATGGGTTCTTCCTTTTTTTTCCCTTTTCGTCAAGTGAGAATCCGTGCAAAGAAGAGGAAGAAAAAGATTGCTTGCAGTAAAATACTCTTTAATTTTTGCAAGTCAGCTCAATTTGAGACAGAATGCAGTTAGCATGTACAGCTTCATACAAGATCTATCAACTACTACAACAATGTTGAAAGAATACTTGCTGAAGGGAATCTGCTTTTGCCCTGAAAGATGCCTCCAGAAATTCTGCCTCTTTCTTAAGTTTCCTTATTTTCTCAAGATCGGAGCAAGCAGCTTTTAGTTGCTCTTTTCCAGATTTAGAGCTGGACATATGCAACTCTTGCAGCAAATTTTCCAGTCTTATCACGGCTTCCTCAACACTTTCCAATGCCTAAGGGAAGCAACATAGAATCAGATCGATATGACCAAATTCAGAAGAAGTAAAACATAGCACACTCTTGGATATGGAGATTCTTAAAAACTGTAAAAATTGCTAAACATATGAAAAAGGCCAAAGTGTCAAGAGGAAATTGAAGACTAGAAAGTAAAGGTGCCTTTTACAAACAGAATTATTAAAGGCTGTAAATAATGTCACCCTTTTACTAATCCTATGAAAAAAAATGTCATATTTGGTTAATCTCTCCTTTCAAAAAGGTATATTATGTATACATGAATATAGTTCTAGAGAAATAGCATTCATTCCAACTGCATATCAATTCCAAGATCATAAATGCAAATGATTTGAACTATTTGGGTCATTAGCAACAACCAGCAATTTATGGAGAACAATATATGGGAAAGGAATACAATCTAGCTGAAACACATAAACAAGAATTAAAGCATTCAAGGAGTGTCACTTTTTTAATCCCTAAAATGACATAAAAAGTTGTGCTTTTTGAGCTCCAAATATGAATAGTAAATGCTGATAAACATTGTAATGGAGTTAAATTCAAAAGGTTGATGAAAACCTTGTCAAAGGAATCCATTTCCTTATCCACTGATGATGAGTCAATTTCTGATCCAACAAAATTGTTGCCATTGCTTTCTTGCAATATCCTGTATCATTCCATTAACTTTTATTTCGAATCACCATTGTGACAATCTTTCATTTTCTAAAGTTTATGCCTGAATAACTTACTGTGGCATCCCATGTTCTTCCATACACTCGGTCAATTTCTTGTGCCTAAATAACAAAAATGCATAACCTGTAAGAATTGAAGGTTTAGTAACTTTACATGTTGATGGAAGTCCAATTCACTTACCCTTTGGAGAGAAATCTTGCGGCCTTAACATTTGAAGGGTTCTCCAGCCATTTACTGTATTTAATAAAGCTCTGTATCCAGTGAGAGCATACATCTAATACTTTAGGGATAGCTTCAGCATTTGCAGGACCCTCATTCTTGTTTATGTCACCATGAGATTGTAACGGGGAGCTGTGGTTGCCTGGGTAGAAAGGAAGCCAGTCCAGTTCTTCACAGACGACCTATGGAACCGAAATGCATATTGGAATCATCAACAGTTACTCAAAGATTCATATATATGTTTAGTAGCAGTTCAACAAGCTGACCTCCACATACAGTTGATAAGAACTAATTGATGAAAGCTGAGGATAGTATAATACACTGCCCCCAATAAGGTACCTGCAGATAAGCAATCAGTAATACAAACTCAACCAAAGGAAAATCGTGCAATATTTTTAATTGAATTGACAGTTATACATCGTCAAAAGCTACCTTATGAAGCCTTTGGTGGGATCATCTAACACATCAAACCCGTTAGCAGATAAAAATGACTGTGTATTCCTTCCTAAAGCAATAAAGAATCCAAATATAGCCAAATCCTTCTCTAAAACCTGCATCAAATTAGCAATTACTTTAACATAACTACCACATAAGTGCAACTTTATTTGTCTATTGGCTATTTTCTTCAGATGTTAGAAAGATAACTTCCACATGTTGCAGCATCAGAATCTGTATAACAAAAGCACCTTTATCTGATAGTACCACCTCATTCTTAAAGGCCAAATGAGACTCATGTTTTTAGTTGACATTCAGGTAAAAGATAAAGCTAGGATGGTATTTGAGCAAAGAAACGCAGCCTAACTTGGGGCCTAAAGATCAGTACTTGATATTCCAAAAATGTTTTGACTCAAGACTTAATATCGACTGAATTCCAAATTCTAACTCCACCTATACTGATCTTGTATGAACTTTCCATGTGCTCCAGAATGTGATTCCAAAGGTAAGATGATTCCTTCCATTCATAAGTTATTCTACTTATTCTCTTGGAAAGGCTACCAACAGAAAGCTACTGAAGGACTATTACCACACGAATATGTGAAGGTTGATTCTCATAATCATATGCTTGTCATTCAACCATTAAACAAGACTTATGAAACATCTCAGTCTTACTCTGACATTCCGAAGAAATTAACAACCAGGACTCGCAAGTATTATCAACCATACTGGCCACTTACTGCAACTTCCATGATACAGGGTATTTTTCAAAAATGTGCGCATGAGGTTGATGCTTGGCACCTGATTCTCACACATTATAAGAAAATGGATCACTACAACCACAGGGTTTTCTCATTCACTCTCAATCATGAATTCAGACAGCCAGCCTTCACAATATTAGCATTTGAAATTGCTCATTAAGACACACTCAATACCAACCTCAATACTTTCAGATGTTGTTAGTCTCGACCATATTCTCTCCCTATCTATAGCTCGCTGCAGCTGTTTCTGCACAAGATTAACCCAGAACGTAACTTCTTCTGAACCATGATCATCTTTGGTTCTGCAAACTGCAGCTCGAGGACCAAAATGGACAAGAAATTCTCTTTGTAGACCAATATCTTTTATACAGCTATAAGCTTGGGATATGGGAATAAAATCAACTAGCATTTCCATCAATCTACCAGTTATATCTGAAATCATGGAAAGGAATGGTGGGCAAGAAACTTTTGTGGGGCCCAGTTTTGTGATTGCTGCAATGCAAGTCAAGGCAAGTAAAAGAAGTGAGATATCACTTCCATTCCCCAACTCCAACAAAACACCTTTTCCTGACCTAGAAATGATCACAACAACCAAATTTTCACTTGGATATCAAAAAAAATACAATGATCAAGATAAACTATAAGGATGAAATAGCAGGAAGGCGGAATCATACATAGTTGTAACAGTGTTGATACGTGTGTCCCCTTCAAAATAGTGCAAAAATGATGCTACTACAGCTGGTAATTGCTCATTCCAAAACCGGTCACAAGCTTTGGGTTGTTTAGCAGATAGTTTTTCCCTGATTAAACTCTCAAGAGGGGCAGATAGCCGAAGTAAACTGCATCGAACAAATACTAACACACATAGAATCAAAGCATGCAAATCATCCAGTGCATAAATCATCCTTAAATGTTGATAAGAATGTATCAATAAAATCCAGACAACAGCAATCTCCTATGGCAACCTAGATGGGATGTTAATTCAATGATAGAGTGGAAATTGTGCGCAAAAATGCTGAAGTTTAGGATTGTTTGAGAACTACAAAACTAGATTTGTGAGAATCCTAAAGTAATACTAATTTATCCTAACATAGAACCAAAATGATGCTTTCATCCATTAGTTTAACATGAAGCCTTAGCTAAGTTCAGATTGTCTGGAAACGTGTTCTGGTGCTGTATATTATATGAAAGCTAAATTAGTCAGATAGAGAGAAACAGGAGATATGTTTTGGAAGAGGAGTGGGCAGGTTCAGTTGTACTAATCCTTAAAAAGGTTTTTAAACAACAGATGAAAAATCTCATGGTCCAGATAATTAAAATCCCAACTTGATTTCCCTTATTTCATTTTATAAATACTTTCAAAATGAAACCTTGGACATTGCACAAGCGCTGATGGCATGGGCAATAGTTGATGTGAGATATTCAGTAGAATGATAGAGAAAGATGTAAACAAAATTCCAAGTAATGTGAATCAGCCTCTTAAGCTGCGTATCTGATATAGATACAAATGAATACCTCTTATGTACGAAGATATTTACGTCCCTGTCTCTACCATCTCCTCTGGAGGAAACCTCACATGCTGCTTGCAATAAGCAGTAGACAGAAGCCTGAGAGATGGGGAATCATCAAATGGCCTAATTTGAATTTCTTGTAACAGAAGGAAGAGGAAAGTGGAATAAAGAATAAAAAATAAGAATTCTTGGAAGTTCTTGCATAAATCTAAAAATTGAAGGTGAAAATCAAAGATTCAGATAAATCACATTAATCTGAACTAGACCAATAAATTTATCACAAGAAGAGAAATTTTAGAAACTATTATGAAAAATGAATGAAATCTTGGAAACAAACTTTTAACTACAGCGAGATATGCACGATATGAAACGCAGAATTATTTCTCCATTTTGTAGACTGGTCACACGCAACTTCAATAGATCAAAGATGGCAGGTTTGAAGTGCATGCTTTCTCAAAATTAATCTTAAGCACTAACCTGATAAGAAAGTGTTTTGACCCACGCGATCCTGTCCACACCAAGCCAAGCTGTTGAAAACCAAGATAATTTTGACAGCAAACCTTGCTCTTTAATTGCTAGCTCGAAAAGTCTGGCTGCATCATGTAAAGATTGAACAAGTCTGCCACCATAGTCTTCGTCTTGTAGTGACTGACTGAGTTTGACTCTCATTTCCTGCACATCATTGTCATTGATGGTACTTGCTGGAGGGCTTCCATTGACAGTTACCCCATCATCAGTAGATGCAAGGGGACGGATGTGGATGACCCTTCTTGCTTTCCGACAGACAAAGTTCAGTTTAGTGTGATCCGATGGACAGAAAGTAAGACCAGGATTACTTTTACCCAACAAAGCAAGCATCGCAAGACATCTTTTCCTTTGATTATCCCAGTTGCCCAAAATATAATTCAAGTGGTCTGTCCTTCTGTGGCAAACACGAAATGCAATAGAATCTCGGGAAAGGCATGGATTTGAAGTTCTGCAAACACAAACCTAGAGGATAAGCTCTATCCACATTGAGAAACACTTTCAACAGTAACAACGGACCAAATATTGTTGGGTTATATAATCAAACCAAGCAACTCAGGCCAGTGATATTCAATTGCAGACAGTAAGTCCTTCAACTATGCCTACGAACTTCCAATTCGCCAGTTTTTCATGACATATTAGCAGGAAAAACTGTCATGTTGCATCTGACAATAATCAAATAATTCCAAGCAGCACACTCATAGACATTTCAATGTAGAAGCAATCAGGGTAAGCATTCCATTTTGAGAGGAGGAAACCTAAACATTCACGACGTAATAAGCAGATACTTGATTTATTAACTTACATACAGACGTAATTTTAGCAATCACAGCATAATATCATTAACGCAATCGCATAAATGTAAAAGTGCCCAAAAAGAAGATACTCGAAAGCAAAATCAACACAATAGCTAAACCATAATTAATCGTAAAAATATTATGCGTTTAAATATTTCAAAACAAATATCAAAAAGTACTCTATCATGTACACTGAATTCTACTTCCTTTTGGGCATTTTGTAATCGCAGTAGCACAATATCCATCTCAACCTTAAGGATATTCAAATTTTTTCAGATTTACACCATCCAAACAGTCACAAACAAAACCTAACAGCCACAGAGCCAAAGAGTAAATGACAAATAAGAGAGAAGGAGATAAAATAATAAAGTAGAGAATATAGGACCTGTAGACAGCAAAGCTATGATACTGCAACTTAACTGCCATCTACAGGTGAGAATTGAGAAAGGAAAAAGAAAAAGAAGATGTAGAGAAAGAGGGTGAGAAAATAATGCGTTTGGCTTCCTGGAAAATGGAGTAAATCAGAATGAAAGGGAAGGGAAGGGAAGGGAAGGGAAGTTGTACTTGTGGATGGGTTTGGGTTTGGCAAAACGATGCTGACGTGGCAGGTTGGTGACTTTATCCTATATACGTGGCGAATGTGAAATCACATAACTTAACGCTATCTTTGATTCCTTTTGTAGAAATAGGAACTAGGTGAGATGATGATTTGCCAGTTGGACTTCAATTCAATTCCAGCCACTGGGCCTAGTTAACTATGGTCTAGTTTTTTATTTTAGTAGGTAATATTCGCCGTCAGCAAACAATTGCTCCGTAATTGCAAGCGGCCAACGAGAACGTCGATAGATCAGGTCAGGTAAGATATGAATTGCGTGATCAGTGGTCAGATAAGTGGGGGCTGGCCTGTAGCTAGACATGTAAGGATTGATTAACCTGGTTCAATTTTATATATTTTTTAAAAAATTTAAAAATGACATTTTTTTTATAAAATGACGTTAATTTTAACGCTTTGGTCGGGATAAAGACTATGGGCCGATCTAGCTAGCTCGAACTTGGCCTATATTCCAATCAACTCTATGTAAAATTGGGCCGAACCAAAATAAGTCAGGCTAAAATTGACATTCCTATTGTTAAGTATAATTAATTACAATAAAAACTTCTTTATGCTCATATTTAAATTTATTTCAATATTCTAACTCATTTCTTATGCAGTAATAAATAAAATTTTAATCAACTATTATTGTAAAAATATATTTATATGAAAACATTGAACATAAGTTTAAACATGACTCATTTAAACTATATTAATATAATTTTAACTTTTAATTCTATCAGTCACTTGATACTATGATTTATTGATGATTATATTAACCTTACATTAACAATTTTTATTATTAATACATTATAAAATGATTTTAATTAATAATATATTTCTTTTCCTTCACTAATTAAAACTTCCGTCCCCTGTATAACATATCATTAGTAACATTAAAAAATAAAGTATACCTCCTGTTTGTTTCTACTTATTTTTAGTTTTTTTATTTTCAAATTTAGTAAAAAATCCTTAGTTTGAGTTTTTTGTTTTATTTTCTATTTTAGTTTCATCAGCTTTCAAAATTTATGAAAAGTACAAAAAAATAATTTTTATTTTCTATTTTTGTTTTTTATATTTTGATTTACTATCAACTAAATATATATTATTTAATATTTAACATATTAATCATTGATAAGAATTATAAATAATTTAATTTAATATTATATTTAATTAAATAAAATTATGAACAATTTAATTTTATTTAATTAAATATAATTAAATTTAGAATATCTTCAATATATATATATCAAATAAAATTTTATTTAATAAATAAAAATATATAAAATGAATATTATTTTATAAATAAAATTTAATTTTAAAATTATTTATTTAATAAAACAAAAATTTTGACAATTTATTAATAATTATTATATAAGAGATTACATATATTAAGTTTTATCTAATATGTAATGATCATCAACAATAAAATATAAATATATCATATTAACAATCAAACACATTTTTGTTTCTATTTAAAAGAAAAATAAAAACAAAAATAAAAAACGAAAACTAAAATTAAAACTATATTCACAACAGAAAAATAAAAGTGGAATCAAACGACTCCCTATTCTTTTATTAACCGATTTATGTATAGGATTTTATTTACCCTGTAATTGGGAACTAATAATTGATTCTGTCTATAAATATTTTCCAATCTTAAATATAAACTATAAAAAAAATGTCTATTACCAATTAGTATCTTCCATTTATGTCACTTCCCTCTGGATTTTTAATCATCAGTTTCACTTTATCGCTTATCTGAAAGGCACGACCCCTGCATGTATGGTCAAACGTTTTACAAAATGCATATAGACATGCAGCCTCTAGGTAACACTAAAAGAGTATTGTATTAGTATTCGGTTGAATTTGGCTTTAGAAATTGAAAGGAAGAGAGTCTTCTCCCTCACGGATATGAACCATAGTTACAACCTTAGGGTTAACAAGGTTGTTAATTAATTGATAACGTCTGAACGTGTGAGTGGGTTGAAAACAACAAAGTCCAAGAGTAGGTGAAACCAATTGACTTCTTCACTGACGATGTTATTATTATAGTAGTGAACGTCTTCCAAAATGTCTAACATTTTGTCACACTCAGTTGCGTTCAATCCCCATTAAGACGACACAATAGTATGGATATAATTTTTATATTATATTCTATAATCCTGTGGCCGCCCTTTCTTTCCATATAAGGGTTGTTCCTCTGGTTGATTTTCTACGCTATGCAGGCGATGGTTTGGTCTTTGGGATGATTTTTCTGTTGGATATGGGTCCCTCTCATATGGAAGGACTGCATGTCCACAATTGCGACATCGAAATTGATGCCGCATGCTACTTTTGTTGAATAAATGAAAGAAGACAGCTGTCTTACGCGGTTAGGAAATATATTCCTAGAGGGTTAGTGAGTGACAAAATAGTAAAGTTAGTATTTTTAAGTTGAGAAACACCTTGTAAATCACTATTTTAGTTTTATCTCTGTATGCCTACTATTTGTAATAGTGGAAGAATTATTCTGAGTTTTTGTCCGTAGACATAGCCCAAAGTTAAGGGTGAACCACGTTAAATATTTTATGTTCATTTTGCTCATTTTATTTTTCTTTTTCAAAAAATACACCCGTTGCACCCAACAAGTGGTATCAGAGCTATGTTTTCATTGAAGGTATTTTTTTAAAAGAAGCACGTCACCGGGAAGACAAAATTATAACTAATTTGTTGGCGTGATCCGTTCAAAAAGTTGATGTAAAACGCCAAAGGTGATGAATACTACTCTAAAGTTGTTTTAATGAATTTACAAAGTGACGGCACTGTGTAGCAATAGTAACTGGGTCCCGCGGCACTATTTGTAGTACTATTCACAAGTTACTATTTACCGGGTCCTGCAGCACTATTCCAGTGGGGTTCGACAATACTATTCCGGTGAGCACTATTCACAAGTTACTATTTACCGAGTTCCGTAGTACCATTCCAGTGGATTCCGACGACACTATTTTGATCCAGTGGTGTAAATTTAGAAGATATCTTTCTGCTAAATTTTGACGTCCTGGTTTCATTTTTTAGGTCAGTTTTCTCAAATTTGGCTTAATTTGGCAAATGGAGGTGAAGACGAGCAAAATGATCAATCTAAATGGTATCAACTACCGTATATGGCGAACAAAGATGAAAGACCTCTTGATGATTACAAAGATGCATTTGCCGGTATTTTCGACAGCTAAACCGGAGGAGATGTCCCGCGAAGATTGGGAGTTTGAGCATGAACGAGCGTGTGGTTATATTCAACAGTTTGTCAATGATAATGTGTACAATCACATTTGTAACGAGACTCATGCAAGAACGTTGTGGAATAAGTTGGAGCAACTGTATGCTTCAAAGACCGGCAACAACAAATTATTTTATCTAACAAAATTGATGCAGGTAAAATACCAGGAGAGTACTTTTGTAGCTGATCATTTAAACAATATAGAAGGGATGGTTGATCAGTTATCAAAGATGGGCATAAAGTTTGACGACGAGGTGATTGCTCTAATGGTGCTAGCTTC
>JANQAP020000112.1:1208384-1218394 GCA_026874005.2 Erythroxylum coriaceum
CTTTTATAAGGCAAATCAACAATTTGTTGTTTTCTATTCCAAAAGGCATTTGGCAAATCAGCACAAATTTCACCTTTGATAATTTTTTGTAAATTTATAATTTTTTTATTTGCTCACATTGTAACTAATTTTCTATTCTTTCTCTTGTATTCTTTAAATATGTCAATTGATTTTGTTTTGTACTAATGATGTTTTTGAATTAGTTTTCATAAATGGATCAAACTTTGATTAGGTTGACATTCCTAGTTTTTGATTTTCTATGAAAGGAAAGCACAATATTTTGTTATTGATTTTTATTGAAATACTATTATGGCTTATAATGTAAGGGTAATCAGTTTTATGAAAAGAGTTCCCTAAGATAACTATGTGATGAATATCTTCTACGATTACAAAGGAAGTTTTCACAGAGAATTCACCTTGAATATAAAAATCAGTTTTGTAGTTTATACTAAGCTTTGAGTTGTTGGCAACTTTAAATGTTTCTTGGATTTTTTATAACAATTATGCAAGGATTATTTCTTGCTTAATGCAGTTCAAATCGACTCCTGTGTCATATAATACTATAGTGTATATGCTAAAGTCTTTGATAACTTTAAAGTTTATCCTAAGCAAATATTTTAAGAGGTAATATAGTTAAAAATGAAAAGAAAATCTTCAGGTATTTTTTCCACACTGTTAAGTTCAAGTGTCATTGATTTCTTCATCAGAATCACATTTTTCTCTTATGAATTGTTGAAGTAAATTCCTAATGGTTTCACTATCTTATTTTTGTTTGAGTATTTTAAGCTCTTGTTTTATTACTATAATTTCTTACTATTAGCTGAAAAGTATAGGTTCGGAAATTTTTTTCTTGGCTTTGTTTAAAATGTTGGTCAATTTTTAGGTGTTATGAGATGTTGAAGGTAGGCTTTGACTAGGGTTTTCAAAAGATTGCTAGAGTTTTTGCAAATATTCTTTTTGTAATTAGGGCTTTTGAATATGGTTTATAACTTTTAAAAGGAATTTTTGGTAGTTAGTTAGCACATTGACTTATTTTTCTAAATTTGATTGTTATATTGTTTCTTCACTACTTATTGAGCTATCTGTTTCTAATCATAAGACTTTGTTTTTAAGATCTTCATCGAAATATTGCTCAGAGGATTCACTATTAGAAATCATTAAGACTTGGATTTTATCTAATTTTTCTTTATCTATATCTAGGTTTTGGATTTTCCTATTGAATTTACAGTATTTGGCTGTACAACCTTTTTATTGCACCTATAACAAGTAATATTTCTAAATTTTAATGTTAAAGGAAGGTTTTGAGGTTTGTTCACGTATTTCTTATTGAGCCTGGGCTTTTTATAGAATTTTCTATGCTTTTGTATGGGAATTTATTTATAGACTTGCTATGTTGGGCTTTAACATATTCTTTACAAGGTTTTTTGCTATTGTTTTGGTAAATATCAAATTGTTGGCAGAAAGATTCTAATTCCTTTTTGGTTTTGAACATTTTATATTTTTATTTTTATTTTGAGTTTCATGTCTTGGAAAAATTTTATACCTTCATGTCGGGTATAACTAATAAGCTCACCATAGGTTAATATATTGTAGGGGATTTGGTCATTATGGATTTCTCTAACTTTGTTTCTCATTTTTTACCTAATAGAGGAGGTAATCCTGTTAAGAATTTCTCCTTCCAAAAGGGTTGATTTGAATCTTCTCTAAGCATTACTCTAGTAAAAAATGTATCTTTATACTACTTGAAATTAGAGAGATTTTTACAACTAATGTTTGACAGTAATTTGGCATTTTTATCTTTCAAATGAAGGGTCTCCTACAAAATGTAAAGAGATTGTTAAAATTAATGTTAGGACTGCATCCTAAATGGGCTCACTATTTTCATATAAAATGGTCTCACTTTCTTAATTCATCCTAACAACTTTAAGGATTTCTAATCTTTGAGATTCAGATAGGTGGTAATCTCACCAACATTTTAACTGCTCAAAAAATTCAAAGCTACTAAAAGCTCAGCAATTGCATGGTCAGAGGTTCCTAATTAGGTTCTATAGGTGTTAGTTGCCATTGTCATTTGTTGGAGCATATTTAAAATGTTGTATTCAAACATTCCATCAATATTCCATTAATAGATAGAAGAAGCATTGTACCTAGTCTGTTGTAATAAATTAGGCTTTTGATCTATATCTATATCTATATTAGGGGTAATAGGTTTTGTCTAATGGGGTTTTTGTTACCAATGAAGTTTGTTCACAATTGGAGAAGGAGGTTGGAGGCTTTTAGTTTCACCATTGATCTCTTGCTTAATCATATGCACTTCTTGGGAGCTATTAGCTTTGACCCTAATTTGACTCCTAGTTTGGATGGTGTTTAAAGTTTGAGATATTGAGAACTTTGGAGAATCAGAGACTCTATTCTCATTAATAATATTCAATTAGATTTGGATAACGTTGAGGAACTCTTCATTATTCTTTTTCTTAAGTTAGCTTTAAATGTTGTTGACTTCGTAAGGTTTAAAGATAAGAGTATTAACCAATTCTATTTTAGTGATCACAGTGGAATTTTCTAAACTTTTCTCTAATCTAGATAGTTGTCCCTCCAAAAGAATCCAAATAAGTGTTGGTATAATTGTTTTGGCACATAATATTTTTAATGTCTTTGGGAATCACTTTTTCTGTTTCATTTTTTATTTTCAAAGGGGATGCTATAACTATGTTTTGTTTGTAAGGAATACAAGCTCACAGAAAGGAGTTTTTTTTTACTACAGTTTTTCTCATATTGTAGTTTTCTACACCTTTGCTTTGGTATTATTGTTAATGGTTCTAAAGGGATATCTGATATTGTTTTCCTGAGCATACAATTCAAACCAATCAAAGAACAAAATATTTGCTCTATGGTTGTTGCAAACTCATAATATTTTTCTTGAATTTGTTTTCATTGCTCTAAGAAGTCGTTAAAAAACCATAATCTTTTTTCTTTGTTTTCTAAAGAGTAAAAATCATCATGCAAATATTTTTTTCACGTCAAAATCATTTTCTAATACGTACAACTCATAGTTCACATTTTTAGTTATTAAAGAGAAGGATGGAGATGTTGGAGGAGATTGTGGTTCACTATTTTTGTAAATAGGTTATGAAATGTTTGTATTGTAATCTACTCCTTAGAGACTTAAAGACGAAATGTTGAATGTTAACTGCTTAGGCAAGTCTTTGTTGGGGATATTTATCATAGATGGAATCTTAGAGACTCTTCTTAGGTCAATGGTGATGTTGAAACACTATCATCAAATCTTTGGCTCACAAATTTTGTAGTAAAAGATAATTTTAACTTGTTGTCTAGTATTATTTTACTTCTCTGATTTTGGTATTTGGATTCAAAGGCACTTGTGGACTTGGATCTGTTGTACCCTCAAGTATCCATTCCTCAAGCAGGTTGATGTCTTTCCATTTAATGGATTTTGGGACAACAATATTGGATTCTATTAGATCCATTTGTAAGAATAGAGTTTCACCTTTGTAACTATGGATCAGGGATTTAGATGTAAACGTAGTTTTCATGGATTTGTAATAGATTTTGTAAATCGAAGCTATAGGGATAGATCACGTGTTCGTCTTGTAGTTATGGGTTTTAATTTGCAAAACTAAGGCATCTAAGATGTTTTTGTCTCTAAAAGAGATGGTCAAATTTGGATAGCAATCAAACGATATTAGGCTAGTGCAAAAACTAAAATATATGGAAATTAATAGGAGTCTTGGATGTCGTAGAGCGTAATGTCTCTCAAAGCCATAAGAATGAAAGTGTTTAATCCTTCTTTTGTAAAGGGCTTCACTCCCATTTGTACTAATCCTACTGGATGTAATTAAAACCTTTTTCTTTGTGTTTGTTTATTAAGCTTTGGGTCAATAAGTGAATGGTTTCAAAGAGTTTTGCCAAAGGAATATCACGTTCTTCGATTTTTATGGTGTAATCCATTTTTTGAAAAAGTTTAAACTTTGATTGTTGGTGGATTTGATCCTTTTGCACCTTAAAAAATTTCCAATTATCTATAAATGTTTCAAAGTTTTCTAATATTACCTCATCATTGTTCACAATTCTATCATTGGTGCTGTAGGTGGATGCACTAGAGATAGACTTAAATCTGATAAAGAATTCTATTTTTGTAAGAAAAAAGGATTTACCTATCGGGACCGCCTATTCTCAATAACAAAAGCTAATAAACTTAAATCAATAGGCTCAATACTAAATCCTTGCCCTCTCTGGGACAGTTAGATTATGATACCAAGGACTTATGTTCATATAGAAATTATTATATGATTAGTTAATATCCATATAATAGATTTTGTATAATTTTGTTTTTTTCGATTTGAATAGAGATTTTTTAATAATAATTTTAAAAATAATCTCTTTTATATTTTAATACTATCAGTTATTTTTAAATAAGTTAAAAATAATAAATATTTTAAATGTGTAAAAATAAAAATGTTTCTATCTTTTAAAAATTACTAAACTAACAAATGTGACTTTTCAAAGTTGAGTTCTTTCCCTCAGCTACGTATCTTTAGGGTTACAATTACATCCATCCTAACACTTATGTGACATAATCATTTGGGGAATTGAAAAAGGATGATTCTAAATAATGATTAAACTATATTCTTTAGCTATAAGTTGCAACTTAATTTCCTAAATGCTTATATTCAACCTCTTGTTCTGCCACTCAAAATTAATAAATTAATGATCAATATGCTTTGGAGGCGCATAAATTTGGATTTGAATTTGATGGATTTAACACTAAAAAACTAAATAATAAAGAATTCGCCACTCAATTAACTTATCAAACTTCAGCTTAATTTATTTGTAACCCTTAATCAAGAACTGGAAAGCAATAATTCTTTCCCTAAGAAGCATTAACATTTTGACCTTTTAAGAAAAAGTTCGATATCAATCTAAAGTTTTTGTTTTTCATTTTTCTGAAAAGCCATCTAATGTATTTTACGAGAATTTAATTGCATACTTGAGCACAATACTAAGCCAGGCGGGAGGTAGACAGATAGGGGCGGACCCAGTATTTGAATGATGGAGTTGCGCAGTTTAATTGAGAATGTATTACAAGACATACTTAAACTAAATTTTAGATTCATATCTATAAGTAAAGCGCAACAGGCTAAGGAGTTGGGTAATTTGAGTTTTTAATTTTTTTTAACATCCATCGCTTAAGGTAAGTAGAAGTATTAAAACAACAGAACAAAAAGAATAATTACTGTAGTGCCATGGTAGTATACTAGTATATACTTAAGGCTAATTAGGAGTTCGATTCTTGGGGCTGAAACAATAAGTTTTTGCTTTTTTTTTATTTTTTTTTTAATGGGGTTGCATATGCAACCCCATGCTCTATACTAAGTCCGCCCCTGCAGACAGATGCATTAATTTTAAAATTAAACAACTACTGAGGATAACTTTGAATTAATTTATTGAGATCATATCAAATTTTGCAGCTTGATCATTGTTCTTATCCCCAACTGCTCCCACTGGCCAGTAACTCTGTCCACAGGTCAATTACAGCTATAAGTATATTATCATTCATATAAATACATTATAGCTCTAGTTACTTGAAGCCGATAGTGTCGCATTCATTGGCACGTATAAATAATTTGACAATTGTACGTATTATTGAGAACTAGAGGCTAATAAATTGATGTGTATGGATGCTCAAGCTAACGTCAATGATGACATTATTCCAATAAAGCATATATTGGAAACTATATTGTGTTGCAAATTTTATTAACAAAAACTACTCAAATGTACTGAACATTAATTACATTATATGTTTCCTTAGTTGCGTTAAATATTGGATAGTCTCCAATTATGTAGTAAATAATTAAAAAACGGATTGCATCACATTAAATTTAAATTAATCATGTCAATGACACAATAATACACTTTAAGATAAGAATACGCATCGTGCGAATCCTTCACGTGTATTTTGCATATGTAAGCAAATATAAAAATAGGAGGTGATTAATTTTATTATTTTTTTACGCATTGGATGATGACCACACAACCCATGTCCAAATCATAAATATAGATACAAGAACAACCAGTACAAATTTTAAAATATACAATGACCAGGTATTGCTTAAAGAAAATATTATTCAGCATGAAATTGTAATTTTATATTGAACAATCAAACAAGAAAGATTTATTATGAAAATAAATGAAGAAATGTACGTAATCAACGGAAGCGGATGGACCACTGCCGTTTCTTCAATCTCCGCTTTATAACATGAATCAACTGCAGAGTGGGAATCGTACAACGTTCCAGCATTGCATGACATACGTGATAGTGACTTTGGCACGGCAATTAACTTAAACAACGAGATTATAATATGTAACTAAAAGTAAGTGTATCCAGTTGTTATCTTGTATCTCTTTTCTTTAATTATTTTTGTATTTCTTTATTCAGAACAAAGCTATCAAACAAACAAAGCATAACATCCGGCAGTGCCGGTTTTCCTAAAATTGATATCATCATCTTCAACTTTTGAATCCATTTTCAAGGCATTTCGATATCATTGCTGGTGTCACACACTTGAAGAGTCGCCTCTCCTACAGTGAGTGAGAGCGAGAAGCTGCATACATTGAGGCGTTAAAATAACCATATAAGTTTGGGGTGACTGAAATTATTTTTATGTGATATGTTATCATCATTTCAAACTTGACTTGAAAAACAATATTCATTAGGATTCTCATGCACAAAACACTAATTAAACACTGCACTACTTGACCAACTGGGTGAGAGGAAACTTTGGACTAACTGGTAAGATTATTCAACTTCCTTTGTAATTAAAAGGTTATTAATTCGAATCACGCAAATAGTAAACCTCTCGTGATCCTCACAAAATAGAGTCTTGTACAGTGGGACAGTCTATTATTACTTAACCAATAATGCTAGATTTATAGAGATCAAAATAATCCCCTTTACATTTTTCTAACTGATTTATTTTATTAAAAAAATAGATTTAGAAGGTATTCAACTTTTCATTAAATGAACAATATTTATTATTTATGCGACAACTAACAAATTAATATTCACAACATTATTTATGCGACAACTAACAAATTAACAGTATTATTATTATTATTATTAAATGACAAAAAATGCGTGACAAATCTACAAAATTCTTTTCAATGAAAAAATATATTCGGAAAATTGAAGTTAAACTGAATATCCCGTCTATAGGCAGGCCCTCCCTGCACCTGCATGGCGTCACTACTTATTAAAGTGGTTGGTTTTTGACTTTGGATATTTATGTAATTCACATTAAAATCATAATTCCCGTGATACCCCAAACTTTGAGGGCATTTTCGTAAGATCTCGTTCTCCTCCCTTAAGCGACTTTATAAACTCGGCACCTCTCACAACTTGGGATTAACTCACCCAACGTGGAAAAGCCATAGCCAAATCCATGTCTGAACCACATCCACCGTCGTCCTCCACCATCCACCCGGACATTATCCGGACACACATCTTAACACGTCTCGACGGCGCCACCCTTGCCTCCGCAGCATGCGCCTCCAGGGAGCTAAACTCAATGTCCTCCCGAGAAGAACTGTGGGCGAATATATGTCGTGCCACGTGGCCCTCAACAGACGATCCACGTCTGTGCCATGTCATCTCCACTTTCCCCGACGGTCCTCGCTCTTTTTTCTCCAACGCCTTCCCTCTGATCGACGTCCTCCAAACCTCCACATCAGTGGTTGATAATAATAGCCGTCCACCGGAGCTGATCTCCGCCGTCGATATTCACTACCGCGACAAGCTCATTTTCACAAAGGTCGTTGAGACCGAGACGGTATCGGCGTGGTTTCGATGCTCACCATTTAGAATCGACATGCTTGAGCCTAAGGACACGTGTCCGACGCCGGTGCCGCATCCGGAGACGGAAGATTCTTGCCGGCAGCTGGCACAAGAGTTGACGTTGAGTTGGATTTTGATAGACCCGGCCGGGCGACGGGCGGTGAATCTATCGAGTCACAAACCGGTGATAGTGCAGAGGCATTGGTTGAGCGGTGAGGTGCACGCGCGATTTGCTGCTATCGTGGGAGGGGAGAGAGGAACTTCACGGGAAGTTGAGAACTGTGGGATAGGGGTGACGTGGGGGGGAGGGGTAGGGGGTGAGGGAGGAGGTATGCAGGTGAGGGAAGTTAGTTTGCAGGTGGAGGACACGGAGGGGATGTACTTGGATGGAAAGGACAGTTTGGTAATTTTGAAGAGAGCACTGGAGAGCAGAAAGAGAAGAAAGCGGATCAAAGAGGAGGGAGCAAGGAGAAGGTTTGAAGGGTTTGTGGAGAAGAAGAGAGAAAGGAAGGAGAGGATGATGAGAAGAGAAGGGAGGTTGGATATGCTCTGTGTGGCCTTTGGGGTCTTGCTTTTTGCATCTCTTGGACTCTTCCTTGTTTTCAGATGACCCCATACCATACAAGAAGATAGATACTCATGTCTAGGTAGCAAAATTTCAGAATTAATTCTGCAATAATAATAATAATAACCTACTAAAACTAAAATTGTTGCATGATTCTGTATTATCTATGATTTGATTTATTGTCATATATACTACTGAAACTAATTAAATTTTGTTGTAGCTGTACTTGGATTATACAGTATACTGGTGCAACAAAGCAATATTGTCTAACAAGCATGTAACAAAAAGGTATTACTTGAACATCGGAAACCTTGGGACATCATGAACAGAATGGAAGGACTCCATAGATGCTGCCGATGTTTATTCTCGAGATTCACTTAGGCAAATAGAGACTAAACATTCTATAAATGCGAGTGGGAATAATATGGTCTTATTTTCTAGTATCACATCCAAGAAAAAGGCAAAAGGAAATGTAGTTTTCTAGGGAGGCACCAACGGAAATGTAACTGCTCTATTGACGCTAAATGCAAGCAATTAAATTCATACCCTTTGACGAGGTTAGTTTATACATTGGAGTGACCAATAAAAGAGCGTCGGTGGTCATTCTTTTGTTGTCACGTCTAACAATCGATAATGCCTAATAATTGCTCCTTTCCATGAAGGTGAGGCTCTTGTGGTGGAAATGTTGGCTATTGGTTGGGGATAATTAAGATCAATACAACGTTGTACGACGATTAGGATAGACATCAAGTTCTAGTTGCACGTTAAGGTTAGGAACAATTAATGCGTGTACAATGCTGGCAGTTTCCATAGAGCAGTTGGGTAATTGGTAACGTCCAAGAACCGTAATGGATTGATAGCATCCGCTGCTAACTTTTTTGCATTTAATGTCTTTCCCCCAATCAAAAATAAAACTAATCGTCGATGAAGTGTCATTTGATGTTCCTTTTTGGACCAAAGTTCTGATCGATTCACACCATTGATCTCAGACGAGTAGTGATACACTGCTAATCAGTATGCAGATTAAAGATAATGGTTTTGATCTTTCAGGCACCTACAAAACTTAAGCCTATTGACTTGAGTAGAACCCTACATTTTTCTGGTTTTGCACGAAATAAAGTGTTAGGTAAATTCTTATACCTATGGTTCTTCCAGTAATTCAGTTGCTGTTTTTGTTGATTCACGAGATCTACCGATTGGAATTTAATCACTGGAATTCACTTTAGGCCCTGCATAACTGCAAAGATAACTCGTCCATTCAACTTTTGCTTGACAGAACCCTGTTTTTCTCCATTTTCTGAGTCAAAATAAAAGCAGGGGACGAAAATTATACCTTTCCTCTCATTTCATCTGAGGCTCTATGAGCTTGATGTTAGAAAACTAACCGTGTTTTAATCATGGGCGTAGTTGGATCTAGTACCGCAAGTGTACGACATAACTATAATTAGTATTGACAAGTACAGGTCGATCTTACGAAGATGATGATTATTAGTAATTACCATTACACTATTATCTAGTTTATGAATTTGAGTTGGATTTTTAATTAAAGAAAGTAAAACTTAAGCAAATAAAATAAAATAGAAAATAATATTG
>JANQAP020000112.1:1398137-1440618 GCA_026874005.2 Erythroxylum coriaceum
GGCGAATAAGGGTTCTTTGAAATAACCCTACAGGGTAATAAGCTCACGTTTTATGACCTCTGAGTTGGACTCCGAAAACGGGGCTAAACATAACCCCTCCATCTTATATCTCAAGTCCAACAAAGAAATGACTGCCATAATTTATCCAATCATACCAATAAGAATTTTAATCATCTGCTTTGTTATGAGTGAGATCACCTTATTGGAATTAAATATCCAACAAGATGAAACTCACGCATGTTGCTAAAACATATGTGTGAATTTGAATGTTTTATTCCTAATAACAACTGAATAGTATTATAAAATATCTTTAACTTCACATAAAGTGCTTTAGCTATCTCTTACCGCTTCCATCGATAGACAAGTATAATGGGAGTTTCTTGTCTTAACCTGTTGAACACTTCAACATACTTGGTTACTAACTTTAACATCTTAAATGTTAAATTCCATTTGGTAAGACAATCCAAAATCAACTTCTTCGTGTATAGAATGCATAGTTATTGTGTAGTTTCTTAATTTTTTTCACTCTTTTAGGTGTTGCACTCCAATATATTACATAATTTCGAATTGACTCTGTCACTTTCTTTACCATCTCCAATATGTTCTTTACAATCAAATTTATGATGTGTGCAACATAATACTTATAAAATAACCTTTTATCAATCAACAATCTCCCAACCTACAATTTGTTTTTTTTAATTTTTCTATCATCTCATTATTTGTGCTACATTTATCAAGATTTATGATTGAGAGCTTGGTGTCGATGTTCTAATAAAGCAATCTATTGATATAGTTATCAACCTTTCACTTGTATACGGTGAAAACATATAAATAAACCTATCATTCAAAAATATAAACAAATATCAATTATATCATAATCGTAAATAAATTATAATAATATTAAAGAATATAATTTACTTTAGTGATTGATTGTATAAAGTCTAGTTGTTGTCAATATAGTGTGTCATTACTGCTATATAACTTTTCTTTTGGTTGCTAGTCGTCCACAAATCTAATGTGATGGCTATCTGTCCTTAAATACTTAATAACATCTTTAATATTTCTTTTTTGATAGACGAAAATCTTGAAAATGTCGTTTTTCATGATATTCTGAGCTGATATCTTGAAGGTTAGTCGGAATGAGGTAAGTAACATCCTGAATTTTTTGCTATCAATAATGGAGAGTTATTGTTTATCACCAACAATCATCTTCGCTACCAAAAACTTTGATTTGTTACTGTTATAACTTGTAGCAGTCATTCATTATTCCCTCTCATCAGATAAGGAGCCAAAAATATTTGACCTCTCGATATCATCGTCTTTCTGTTATACAACTCCACGTGTCTTTTTAAATGAGAGATTATATCTTTAGAACTCCTAGCTAATATTTTGTGATAATAATTACATTCAACCTTTTCAACTCCATCCCTTGATCTAGTCTTGTTGAAGTGGTTTCAAATATTACTTCTCAAAGAACCTGTTCCCTCAGCTTGAATCATTTCTTCACTTGGTACCAAATTAGAACTCTTCATTGGTCTGGTAAGGATTAAAACTCTCCACTAAAGGAATATATTCATCCATCTTATATAATTAACATATATGAGCATATAAGTTATTAATGAACATTTACATTTATACATACAATTTAAATAAATATTTAACATATATACATATTAAATTTAATAATCATATAAATTAGTTATAGATATTTATATATATACATACACTTTAATGAACATTGTATACATACTGACCTTAATAAGCACTTATATGAGCAGGTACATGTATACAAACAAGTATAAATAATCAATAAAATGAGCCAATTAATCGAGAAAAATAAAACAAAATTCATATATCCAATGTCTATGCATACATAATCAATATATATCAGTAATAATGTTCATAAGAGTTTTTTACATCTATAAGCTAACATCAAATATTTCAAGAAAATTTATAACTATCATTTTCTTTAATAGAAATTGATTTCTAATCATTTTAATTTAATGCAATAAATGGATCGCTTTTCTTGGAAGTTCACCACATTTAGTAGAACTTTAGCTAAACCATAGTTTAGTTAAATACTACACTTAGTAGTAGCATGCTGGCCATACATTATGGAGTTTCTCACAAAGGACATAAAACTGACTAGAAATAAGCACCATACTATGAGAAGGCTGGAGAAAAAAGAAGAATGAATAAACATTAGCTTGCCCGGGAAAATATGAGCATTAGACATTAGAAATTCATGTTATATAAATCATAATGAAGATGGTCATCTAAAGTCATCATCAAGCATAGCATATGATTGATGAAAACTAAGAAAGCAATGTGAAACATCTGGAATAAGCAGAGATGAAATAGAATGAAAAACTAAATGTTGTTATGAAACATAATTGTCCTTCTTTCAGTGGAAAGTCAAGCAATGTTGAGAAGAAATTTGATATAGACCACATAAATGAATGAAGTTTGCTAGATAGGTTATCCACTAAATATGTTACACACAAAAGCATATAGACTTTTGCAATTGACAGGGGTAAGTAAAAACCAATGCAGCACCCTATTAAGCAACATATGCAATGACAAATGGTCCATCATCTATGATTTATAGGTAGAGTATAATCAAAATAAAGCCACCATAAATTTATAGCCTTTTAAAACAATTATGCTTTCTCCTCCCCATACTTAAAACAGATTAGGACCCTAAATTGTGATCATTGTTTGTTTCATAAATGTATATTTGTGAAGGGATAACACCTACCTCAATTGATGCTTGTCAATATATTGAATGCAACATTGAGGACTGCACACTAAAAGGAGGCTCAGAAAATAAAACTTTTTTAATTACAGGTGATCCAATCTATTATAAAAGCATGGACCAAAGGGGAATTTATGGGAGTTTAGGTTTAAGCGTGGCAAGCTACTGGCATATGCTGGGCCAAGCTTACAAATTTTGATATGGCCTTGATAAATAGAACTAAAAATTCACAGTAATCCTTTAACTGTTGTATATCATCTTTTCTTCATATGTTTGACACTTTTCTTCTCTCCTTAGAATTTGTTGGTTTTTTAATTTTCAACCATAGACATTTGAAGTTAACTATGGGATCATATTGGATTAAAAAAAGTATAGTCATATATAAAAGCACATTTTGATGCCTTTATCGATAACACATTTCATGAAATGATTATACTCATTGGATTAATGCCATGAGTGGATGGCGTGTTTTTAAATACGGAAAAAACAACAATTCTTTGTTGCTTTTCATGAAGGTAACAAAGAACACAACAAAGAAAAGAAGGGGTTACCTGGGCGGCTGGAAGCGAAGGTGGGCCAGAGCAAAGGTGAAGAAATTGGCTATAGTGATTTTCAATTTGGTTTCAATTACAATACATTCTACAGTATTTGGTTGGTGTGAGAAAGAAAATAGAAATGTACCTCTGGAAGCAAGAAGAAACGAAATGAAGGAGTTAGTCAGATGAGTTGTAAATAACAACCAAGAATTTGTTTTGTCTTTTAATAGAATTCTGTTGTAACTTATAACAAACCTCTGTACATATACTTGGTCTTTCAGAAAGAACAAAGAATAGAGGATTCATTTTACACTTATCATCACTCTCTCATCTTTTTCTAGAAATTCATCAACTCACGTTCATCTTTTGTTCTTCAAGTTTTAACATAGCATCAGAGCTTGTTTGCCTTTAAGACATCGAGAATAGCTTATTCCATACTAAAAGATGTTCATTATTCTCATGGAAAATCAGAGTTTAACTTCATCTCACAATTCATCACTAGTCGAAGATCTAAATTCTCCATACTTCATTCATCTGTCAGATAATCATGATACACTGATCAGATCTCCATAACACACAACATTTAGCTATGCTACCTGCGGCAGTTCATTTGTTCTAGTGCTCTCGATAAAAAATAAGAATGTTTTTATTGATGGTATAATTTCTAAACCAGATGTTAGCAACCCACTTTACAATGCGTGGATTCTCTGCAATAATCTCATCATTTCCTAGCTATTGAAATCTATGAGTTAGTTATTAGCTTCGATAGTCTTTTACATAAACTTAGCTGCAAAATATGGGAATTACTCGAAAAACTTTTTGGTCAACCTGATGATAATCAAATATGCATGTTACAATATAATCTATCTATGTTGAATCAAGGAAACAAATATGTTGGTGCTTATTATATAGAACTTACCATGATTTTTAAAGAGTTAAGGTACTATAGACAATATCCTCATTACCTATATGGAAATTGCAACCCTCATTGTTTTCAACACTATATGGATCAACAGATGAAGGATGTTGTCTTCAAATTTTTGAACGGATTAAATGAAAACTACTCTCATTAGTCTTCACAAGTTCTATTATTGAAACCATTTCATACCTTGGAAGAAGCATATAATATGGTAATGAGATATGAATCTAGAAGGGATAATACAAGGCCTATCACAGCTTCTAATTAAACCATCTGCATTAGCATCTCTTGGCAAACATCTTAAAAAAGGGAAGAGAAAAGTTGTATAGTCGTTATAGAAAGAAAGGATATACAACGAAGAAATGTTATAGAATAATTGGGTTTCCTCTTGACTTCAAATTTAGTAAACCAAAACGTCAAGGAAAAATACTAGTTAATGCAGTTAGTTCATATGGAAATGATGTTGTAAGCAACAAAGATAGTGACCCTGCTAAAGTCCAGGAAACATTCCTAATAACACTAACGAAGAATCAGATGTAGAAATTGTTGGCTCTTCTAAATGAACAAGGAATAGTTCAATAAAATCTCATGATAGCTCAGTCGTCAAGATCTAACTCTAGTATTCATAATACATATCCAAATGACATGGGTAATGCAAATTATTCCTACTTCATTTGTACATCTTTTACCTCTCCTTTTTCATTCACTACAAGCATACTTAATGCATTTCAAACTTCCACAACAACATTGCATGACAAATGGGTGTTAGATAAGTTGATCAAACATAGGTGCCTCTAATCTTATGTGCAATAATGCTTCACTCTTGTATAATGTTAAATCTATTAAAAAATGTATGTTCAAATGCCAAATGGACAAAGAGTTTAAGTTAGTCACGTAGGTTATGTGTCACTTTTCCCTTACATATACACAATGTTATATGCATTCCCTCATTCAAGCTTAATCTCTTATCTGTCAGTAAATTTGCAAAAAACTTATAAATTTTTCTTTATGTTTTCTCCTAAACAATGTGAAATCCAGGGTCTATGTCCCCAGATGACGATTGATCTTGTTACAGAATATGCAAGCTTATAATTCCTTCAACAAGTTCCAAATTCCTCTAAAAAGAATCTGGAATCACTAGTAAACTTAGTTTAATTTTTGTTTCTAATGTAAACAATAACTCAAGATCATAAATGTTTGATTTTTGTAATTATATATTTGGACATTTTGCTGATGATATATTGAGTATAATACATAGATCCTTTCCTGATATAGTGTCTCATCCCAACAAAATCTGTGAAATCTGCCTGTTTGCTAAACAAAAGAGACTCCATTTCCCTCTTATATTAAGAAAGTTGAAAAACCATTTGATTTATAACATATTGACGTATAGGGACATACTCTGATGCAGTAATTGGTGGTTTTCATTATTTCATTACATTAGTGGATGATTTCACTAGAGTTACTTAGGTGTATCTCATTGGACACAAGTCAAATGTGCAATTCATTTTACTTGGCTTTTACAAACTGATTGAAACTCAATTCAATAGAACCATTAAAAGAATAAGATCAGCTAAGTCCAAGAAAATTTACATGAAGCTATTCTTTGTTGAAAAAGTAATTGAACATTAATTGTCTTGTGTTGAAACTCCTAAAAAAATGCCATCGTTGAAAGAAAACATCAACATCTACTTAATTTGCTAGAGCCCTCATGTTTCAGTCCAAACTTCCTAAGAAATTCTGGGGAGAAGTAATACTCCATCCTGCTAAATAATCAATAGAGTTCCTACAAAAGTCTTGTAAAATCTAACACCATATGAAAAACTTCTTGGGAAAACACCTCATTATACACATATGAAGGTCTTTCACTCACTTTGTTTTGCCTCCACACTTCACAATCATATACAAAATATGAAGTTAGAGTAAGGAAAGGTGTTTTATTGGATATCCTGTTGGCATTAAAGCATACAAAGTTTATGATTTTAATAATCATCAATTCTTCATCTCAAGAGATGTTGTTATTGATGAACATGTTTTTCCTTTTGATCCTAATTATTCATTTGACTTCAGACTCAATAATATTCTCATCTTTTGCCTCATACTGTTTTTTATGACATTTCATTAAACACATCACATTTACATAGCAATGATAAAAATGAGTTTGTAAATGCATCAAGATATGTTTCTAATACCATCACGTCATGCCCTGCATCACCCTCACAAGAAACATCTTCTTCATCAACTTAATCACCTCATATTCAACCACTCAATCAACCCACCAACTCTCCACAACCTATTAGACGTTCAATAAGACAACCCAAAATTCCTTAATACCTTGACATATACCAACATAATCTTAAGATGATCTCTTCATCGACCACTTAACACCCCATCTTTAATTTTGTCACAACATCTAAACTTTTAAAGAAATGCAATTGTTTTGTATTTATACTTAAAACCTTACAAGAACCCACCCATTATTATGAGGCTATGCATGTGGAGCATTAGAGAAACGCAATGGATGAAGAGCTACATGCCTTAAAAGAAAATGAGATATGGGAGGTATTGTGTCTTCCACTTGAACAAAATGTAGTTAGGTGCAAATAGGTGTATAAGACCAAGCTAAATTTAGATGGAACAATACAAAGATTTAAAGTCAGACTTATAGCAAAAGGTTTTAATCAAAACGCTGGCTTTGATAATGAAACCTTCATTCCAGCAGTTAAGCAAATCATTGTAAGATTATTCTTCACTCTAACTGCAAAACATGGTTGGAATTTGTAGCAACTTGACATGAATAATGTGTTCTTAAATGGTGAATTACGTGAAGATGTGTACATAGAGTTACCTCAAGGCTATGAAGTAAAGGGGGAGAAGTAGGAAACAATTAATCATTTAGTATACAAACTTAAAGATCACTTTAAGGACTCAAGCAAGCACCTAGAGAATGGAACTCCAAATTCACTAAAGCTCTCCTTGAGTTTGGTTTCTCTCAATCTAGGTCATATTAATCCCTATTCACTAAAGTGTCTTCATTCGATGGTCTGGTATCATTATTATTTTATGTAGATGATATTCTAATTGGATGTAAAAAGTAAGAAGGAATTAACAGAGTACTTAATTTCATAAGTTCAAAGTTCAAATTCCAAAACTTAGGACAACCTAAGTTCTTTCTTGGAGTTGAAATATCAAGATCGAAAAAAGGGATAGTTCTGTGTCCAAGGAAATATCTTATGGAACAATATGGATTGTTAGTTACAAAACCAAGTCTAATACCTATTGAACGAAGTCATGGACTAAGACAAATGGAAAAAGATTTTCTGGATGAACCAATAACTTATAGAAAGCTTATTGGGAAACTATTATACCTCACCTTTATAAGACCTGACCTTAGTTATTCAGTCCATATCTTGTCACAATTCACGAGCAAACCTGTTAAGATACATTCGCAAGCTACCTTGAAAGTGGTTAGATACTTAAAAGGAATGCCAAGATAGGGAATTATTCTAAACACTGAATGCTGATTAGAGAACATGTCTAGAAAGTAAAAGATCCATATCTAGTTTTTATGTAATGTATGGAGGAGCTATGGTCAGTTGGAAAGCTAAGAAACAATCATTAGTGGCTCGAAGCTCAACTGAAGCTGAGTACAGATCCATGACTTTCGCATGTTGTAAGGTGCTTTGGATTAAGAATCTACTTGAAGATTTCAAGCTGAAGTACAAAGGGACAGTCATATCAATCAGCTTCACAAATCTATAAAATCTTATGCATCATGAAAGAACAAAACATTTTAAGATAGATTGCCATTTCATTGGAGAGAAGGTCAAAGAAGGAAGTCTAAAGGTAGAATATGTGGCAACTAAGGAACAAATCGCAGACATCCACACAAAGGCTCTCAATTCATCTCATCTCAGATCTTTAATTCTCAAGATGAACATGATCAATATTCATGCTCATCTTGAGGGGGGTGTGAGAAAGAAAATAGAAATGTACGTTTAGAAGTAAGAAGAAATGAATTGAAGAAGTTAGTTAGATAAGCTGTAAAATAACAACCAAGAATTTTTTTTCCTTTAACAGAATTCTATTGTAACTTATAACAAACCTTTGTATATATTCTCAATCTTTTAGAAAGAATAAATAAAAAAGCATTCATTTTACACTTATCATCACGCTCTCATCTTTTTCTGGAAATTCATCAGCTCACGTTCATCCTTTGTTCTTCAAGTTTTAACAGCTGGAGAAGAGGTTTTTGCATCCATTTTGAAATAATGTTGACGTTGTTTACCAATGATGTCGAGCAAAGCCAAAACCATGTTGTTTCACATAGCACTTGAAGAGATGGTTTAAGACTAAGCCTGAATAAAAATGCCAAGCCTACCTATGATCATAAGTATGTCAAAGCTTTAATGTAAATTTGGACAAAGTTACAAAGAGTACAAGATAACAAGCTAACTTAAGTTGAAAATCACTAACAATAAGAAAATTATGCTAAACGAAAGAAAACTATTTTAGAGAAAGGTAATTAAAGTAAAGTTACGTACTTTACCCTTTCTCTTTGTACATATGAAGAAGATGGTAACATAATATAAAAACAACCAGTCTAGTTCCATTAATGGTGACCACGAGTAAACTACCTGGATGAACAAATGGTAGACTATAGAATACTTATAGCGAATAGTTCATTATAGTAGCTATGTATAGAACTGGCTTGAATTGTTCCACAAATTTTTTTCTTTTATATCGTATAGAAAGTTTACCTGTAATAAGTTCCCAAGTTAGTGACAAGAACATCATGTCAAATTAATTTTGTTATCATTTAAAGCATACCAAATTTTCCTTATAAACTTGCATTGAAGAAGTACTAGAAAAACACCATTTGTTGGTAAGCTAGGGACACACCAAGAAACCTTAATGAAAATGTAATAATTGCATGTGAAAAGTAAAGAACTTAGTCGTCATACCCTTAACATTGTGAGCTACTTCTCTGCTAACTATCTTTATATATGAAAAAGACAAGAAATATAGCTAATAGAGATGATTAACATGATGCATGAAACCCAAAAATCAATATAAATGATATTTTTTAATTATATTAGAATATTTTACTTGTCAAACTAAAAAAAGAGTTTTTCTTTTTCTAAATTATAAAGTAAGAAGAATAATTTATTAAGAAATCATTTTTAATTAAATTGTTAAAGGAGTCAAGATAATTGAAAATAATTTTTGATTGAATTTTAAAATGATTTTAAAATCAAATTAAATTTATATGTGGAATATGAATTTGGTTTATTTATTAACTAGTAGTTTAATCTGATTTAATTATCAAAGAAATTAGAAATATTATTTTAGATTATGAAGAATATATCAATAATTAGAATCAAACAATGTTTCGAGCTTATAAATATTGTTTACATAAGGTATTGCATGTTTAAATATATCACATTTTATACATAATGTATGTTTGATGAGATCATAAGAAATTAAAACCCTTATTAAATATTTAGTAAACATCATGACCGTGATTGTTGCTTTCTATTATTATAAGAATAGACTAGTACTTTATATATTGTTTGACTTGTTGAACAAACTCAAAGTTGTGTTAATCTGATTATGTTTATTCTTCTGATAATGGATCCTACTTTACTAAATTTGTATGATTTGAGTGGGCAAAGTCATGATCATTTAGAGGCAAGATTAGGAATAATATAAAAGATATATTTTGATAAGATTTTTTTCCTAACAGATCTAGGAGTTACATGAGATCTGATTAATAAAATTGTTATCTACCTAATTTAAATTTACTTAGCTTGCTGAACAAACTTAAAATGAACTAAAGTTGAGTTTGAATTTAGTTCGCTAGGGAGATTAGAATAATCTTTTTGTAATAGTTATAATGGCTTTTATTTCAAATAAAATAGTGGAAGTAACTAATTATATGATTAAAGTCTTGATCTTATTTAGTTATGGCATATAAACTATTACTTACTTTTCTTACATTTATGTTATCTTCTCCTTGCCTGTCTCTCTCTACAGTGAGTTTAAAGAATCTTTATAGAGTGTATTTATGAACATTAGATTCGGATCATCAGTTAATAAAGAGAGTTATCGAGGTAAGGCCTATGTTGGTAACAATTTATCTTGTTCTAAGTAAAAATTACCTTTGTCTAGTATAAATGATATTAAAAAAATTTAGTGAACTAAATTTCTTGAACATAGATCAAGTTTGATAAGAGTTCTTCAAAGGATAAAATATAGTCGTATGTCCATTATACAATTGTTATTATCCTTGTCGAGAATTTTAGTGACAAAGTTTCAAATAGATGACATAATGTAGTGACATTTTAAAATTGACTAATGTCTCAAAACTTTGGTGACAACATATATGATGGATGTCAAACCATAATATCACAATATAAGTAGTTGCATAGATAAAGTTAAAAGGTGTAGTACCTTGATAAAATTATTCAACTTAATTTAAACTATAAAAGCCATAAATAAAGATTACACTTCAATACATTTACTATACTATGATAATAGTCTCTGTTTGAAGAAGATAATTGTTCGACTTTCTTGCCAATACTAAATATGATAGAGATCACAGGTATTTCTAATTTATGGTTTTAAGTACTTGATACTGAATTTGGATTATGATATTATTATAATATCCAATAAGAAATACATTGTGGAGTAAAATTAGTTGATCTAAGTTTATACAAATAGTTTATATGCATTGAATCTTGGAAGTCTTATGTTTACAACATAGGTGATAAAAATATAAAGTTAGATAACTAAAACTTTCCTTTATGCCATATTGGTTAAATCAACATGAGAATTATAAAGTTTCATATAAGGATATATGGATCATTTGATTATGAATTATATAAAACATGTAAAACTTGTTATGTTGAAGGATAACCAAATTAATCTTTAGTAAAAGGAAAATTATAGTATTGAATTGTTAAATCTTATATATAATGTATGAGATGTAATAATAATTCACAAAATGATAAAATTATATTTTATTATATTTACTAATGACTTTATATGAAAGGATCACACATATTAAATGAAATATCATTTAAAATTTTAAAAAGTTCAAAATATTTAAATCTAAGAGGATATTAAGTATTGCAAATGTTGCACCACTTCGATAAGATCGATATGGTGAGATTTAAAATTTTCAGCCATGTACAAGAAGTGAGATTCTCTAAAAAAATAACTTTATAACTACTTTAAAAAAATCTCTATAACTAAATTCTATAATATTATGATTTTGTGCAAGGCGAAGTGCATAATGTAATTTATTTCTTCTATAATTACTACTAGTATAACACTTTCATTACTTCTAACTAAATTAATTAGCAAAATTCCTTATTAGTTATGAAATGGTAAAACTTTGAAAGAGTCAAAATTAATGATTTAATTATCTCTATATTTTAACTGATGAGATTAATTACTTATTTCATAAAAAAGGCATATAACATGTATTAGTCTTTATACTATAGTAACGATCAATCTTAATATAGCAACAATTAAAAGTTATTTAAAAATAATAAATTAACTCAATATATATCATAATTAAAATTTTATAACAATTTCATATATAATTTATATTTATCCCGTAATTTTATTTTATAAATTAATTAATTAGATAGTATGTCAATAAAGATGTCTTTAGTCAAATAAATAAGTGATTGTAACGTATAATCAATCCATTGATTGGAAGACATAAACAAACAATAAATATCACAAGCATGTTCATTAAAAAATTTAGGGTCTGTTTCATTCTATTTATGTTTTTAGTTTTTTAGTTTTTGCTTTTAAATTTAGTGAAAAAACATGTTTGATTTTTTTTTATTTTTGATTTTTAATTTCAATTTCTCCAGTTTTTGTAATCTATAAAAACCATAAAAGTGATTTTTTATTTTTATTTTATTTTTGTTTTATAATATAATTTACTATCAATTAAATATATATTATATAATTATTAATAAGAATTATGATTAATTTAATTTAATATTTCAAATCAAATTTTATGATTAATTTAAATTAAAAACAATTTATTTTAATATTAATTTAAATTTTAAAAACAAACTAAAATAGTTTAATAAGTATTAACAAATATAATTTAGAATATCTTTAAATTTGAAATAAAATATTCTTTAATAAATGAAAATATATTAAAAATAAATGTTAATTTTATAAATAAAAATTTAATAAGATATAATAATTTTCTGATAATTTCTCAATAAATATTATATAAAATAAAATATATTTTATTTGTTTAATTATAAAAATAATTTATATTTAAGTTTTATCTGATATATAATTATTAAATATTAACAACTAAACAAAAAATTGTTTTTATCTTAAAATAGAAAATAAAAACTAAAAATTACAATAAAAAATAAAAATAAAATCAAATGAACCTTAACATTTTACGAGCCTCCCTTTTTGTATAAATTGTTATATTTGTTCCTCTTTTATTTGGGTTTCATTTGAGTAGGATTGCCAACATCGTATTTCTTAGACTTCTTCGACTAGTCTTAAATGCGTTTTAAAAATCGCTTTACGATGTGGAGGGTATCATAATTGCATTTTCTACTCGAATTTCATCAACGAGTTCAATGCTTGCTTCTTTTATCCCTTTTCGATATCAGGGGTACTATCAAAATTTTGACTTGGGACTGTTTCGAGGAGGCTTGATCTTAAATCAAGTCCAACTGAATGAAAACGTAAATAGGATGTTTATACCTTAAAAATCAAAATAGCAATTTTCGTCTGCAGGGATTCTACCATCCTAAATTTATGATGGGTGATTCTACAATAAACTAGTAAATAGTGTATCTTTGTATATGCTTGATTATTTCTTGAAAAATTGTAGGGGTGTAGTAGTTTCGAAAAAATCTCTGATTTGATCGTACTTGCTTGTAATTGTATTTGTTAGTTACTTGATATAAAGCAACTGTATCAGTAACCGTTAATTTTTCAGCACAAACGGAAACAGAAAAATAAATATGAAATTAAACAAATCAACATCGATATTTGTTAACACAGTTCGACATACCTTGCCTACGTCTGGGAGACCCTCACCTAGCTTAATTCTTTCACTAACGATAATAGTTTTATACAAGATTTTACTGAGTCGATACTATTCACCCTTGACACTATCCCTCGTCCTCACAACTCATGAAAGAATTTAACATCCAATAGTACTACCACTTCGAACTAACTTCAACAGAAGATTTTCTCAAACAATGTTTAATGATAACGAAACAAAATAAACAACTCAAGTGATTAAAATAAATTGGAACAAAAAAACACTTGAGATATAACAAAATAACTTCCCTATAATTTAACTCCTTCCAAGACGGATATGAAAAATGTTCACTAATTGAAAAGCCTTAATCTACTGCCCAGATCACTTAAAGCTCCAATTGAAATTAGAACCAATCAATTTACCAATCATCAACAAGAAAACCACAAAGAATAATACGCCACCCACTGCAAATCAACTTCGTCTCTTACCACTCATCATCGTGGCTAACATGAGACCATCCCATTTGGAAGTGAACTACCTCACCACTTTTTCGGCAATCATCAAAGAGAACATCAATAGAACACCCCTGTATACTAGAACAAAGACTTAAATTGCATAAAGAAATCAATTGGAAGATAGCCACTGACCCAACCTATACGATAATCATCTCCTTTTTTGGCAATATTGTATTTATGACAATTATAAAAAAAGAACCTTGACAATACACCACCGTAGGCA
Organism: Erythroxylum coriaceum; assembly: GCA_026874005.2. Lineage (NCBI taxonomy): Eukaryota > Viridiplantae > Streptophyta > Magnoliopsida > Malpighiales > Erythroxylaceae > Erythroxylum > Erythroxylum coriaceum. Next base: position 1,412,129 of record JANQAP020000112.1, read on the forward strand.
CATCTAAAAACAAGATACTCACATCATGCAAGAAGTCTTCACATAGTAGAATTCTTCATTTATCACACCTTTTAGTCACGTGATGCACATCCACATCTTTTACAAGATTAGGTCTTTATCCAAGTCAAACCCAATGTATCTTCTACCTTATCTTGATTTGAATTTGAAGTCTTTAGTTATCTTAGAGATCTAATTATCAAAAATTCCAAAATTAAATAATAAGATATATACCATATATCTTAACAGTCTTCCCTTTTTTGGCGTTTTTGTCACAAATAGATTCAAGAAACATCCAAAGAAACAATAATGAACAATTATCCAATTATCCAAATTTCTCCCTCTTGGGACAAAAAGATGCCAAAAAGGAAGACTAATAGTCATGGAGATACCTTAAAATCTCCCCTTGAATTGAACAGTCACAAAAAACAATGTGATATCTCCCCTTTGGGACAAAACAATGTCAAAACAAGAATGCCTTTAATGCGATCAATCTTAGCGAATAAAGAAGCATAAAAATTTGTCATAGGTGTAGTAGAAGAATCATAAGCATGCCAAAATGACAATTAATCACCAGTCAAAACATTAGCCAACATATTAATACTCACATCAAAGCCATCCGCATACGACTGATCAAATTCAGAAACTCCAAAAATGCATTCAACGAATCATAATCAAACTTAACCAATCTCCTCCTCACATAAACCATATGAACACATATTGCCCAAACTAAAATAGCCCACAATATAAAGAGAAACTAGAATAAAACTTGAAAAAGTCTAGATGTTAGCTCCTTCGAACCTCTTTTTTTTTTAATAAAGAACAACATCAAACTATACTTTAAAAATGTAAAGCATACAATTCTTTTGCCCCTCGAAGAAATTCAAACCTGGGCTTATTCCTCTTCACATTATCTCGGTCATCAATTATCTGGTTGATTACTTCTTCTGAAGCAACTGACTTATCCCAGTCTGAACATTTTCTTCAAAAGCAGCAGCTAATTGTGAATCTGGTCAATTTCTTGTTTTCTCTTCACTACGTGTTTGCGTTTGTAATTGACCCTTTCTAACTCAAATATGTTTTGCTAACCTGTGCTGTTGGAAATTTAATGGAGAGTGTCTAGATTTTTGATTTTGACCCCTTTGAAACATCATTTGTAATAACTTGTAACATTTCGGTCTTATGTGCCAATTACTCCACAAAAGTGATGTGTAGGTATAAACCACCAATTTTTCTTTGAGATTTTTCCTTGGACAGATCTAGTCGCACCACTTTTCCCATCATTTGATTTAGAACATTCACCTTTATAGCCAATGCCTTGAAGGTCTCCTTTAGTCTTACTAATTTCCAACAACTTTTCTAGCTTTTCGGTAACTCCATTTAACATTCTTATTCCCTTTTCCGTATTGACTAGCTTCAACTTTGATTCATTAAGCTCATCTATTGTGGATAACAACTTCTTCTCAAGGTCTTGAATGGTGTTTCATAAGGTAGAGTTTTCTTTCTTCAACTTCTGATTTTTCTTACATGTTTGGACCCATTTAGCATACATTAACTCATAAGCTTAGATTGCAAAATATCAAGACTTAACGAGAGAGACTTAGAGGGAGAGAGATGGTTTTGCTCTGGTGAGATGGCTTCTCCGACTCGCTTCATGCCTAGACTGCCTAAATCCTGTTTTCTGGTATGCATCTTCATCTCCTTCATCTCCTTCTTTCTCCACCTATTCCCTTACTACCCATCTCCCTTATTCTCCACCTACGCCTTTTCTACCCATCCTATGATTTGAAACCTAGAAACTAGGGACTTTTTTGTCTCTTCACACCAAATTTATTTACCCACCACTCTCCCTTCCCATTTTGAGTCGTTCTCTTTTCAACTTTCCTCCTCTGTCAACACTGCTTTTTCCTTCTTTAGCTCTATTTTCTGACCATACTGCCTTTGGCTGACAAAGGCAAAGATGAATTTCCATCTTATCTTTGCCTTCCCGGAGGCCTTCAGACCCTCCTCCAAACCAAACTCATCCTCATCCCAACTCCTCCAACACTCCTCCTATTGCATCTAACTCCCCCAACACCAATCCTATTACGGTACCCTTTCCTCAAAAAAGCTAGAAACAGGTCGTAGGAGATCCATATGCCTCAAGCCTCCTTTTCAAACCTCCAAAGGAAATTGATGGTAAGCTTATTGTTTGCCTAGAAATTGAAATATTGGAAGAAGGCACTCGCAGCTGGGATGCCACACTTGTGGGATTTTTCTTTGACCAACGCCCTGCTCTTCCTCTCATTCAACGATGGGCACAGAAACTTTGGAAAAACCAAGGGCTGGTTGATGTTCTATTGACTGAAGGAGACCTCATTTTGTTCACATTTCATTCTACTTCAATAGCAAACAAGGTCTTAGAGGAGGGTCCTTAGCATATAGGCAATCAACCAATCTTTATCCAATTGTGGAAGCCTTCCCTGCAACTTGATTCCATCAAACTTCAGCATCTTCCCTTATGGATTAATTTCCATAATATACCTTTATAATACTGGACTACTCAAGGATTGAGTTCTTTAGTAAGTTTCATAGGGAAACCCCTCTGTATGGATGAAAATACAACATTGAAAAGAAGGGTCGGCTATGCCCGAATTTGTGTAAGTGTAGAGCTCTCCCAAGAACTTCCAGCTGTGATTCCAATTCTGAGACTTGGTGAGGGGAAGGTACTTCGAAAGGACAACATTGTAGTTTCATATAAGTGGAAACCCCCTCTTCAAATCCAAGGGAAAGTGTTGAAGGCTAAGAGAGAAATCTTTTAAACAGAGACTTATCAAGAACTTATGGGGATGGATATAACTCACGATACAAATGCCACTAGAAATGCAAACCAAGAGTGCCTTCCAAATAGTCAGAATCATCATCTTACTGAGAACACTAATGCTCTTCCCTTGAATAGTACGGACAATCCTATTCTCTCCAACAGTGTCGAGAATGAATCCACCCCAACTTTACTTGATGCTCCGAAGGAACCTTCTTCTGAACTTACTACAGACCCTATTATTCACTCAGCTGATCATAGTGACCTCTTCAGTGAACATACCAAGAGCACATCACCACTTATCCAAAATCTTTCTGAAATGCCTAGTCACTCACCTCCCACTCAATCTACATAAGAAGCTGGGATAGATAATAATGAGCAAAATATGCAGTTCCAAACAATAGAAAGGTGGAGATCTCAAAAGAGCACGAAGTGCTTTAACAACAAATATCTTTAATATATCAATTATCATCTAGAATGTTCGAGGTTTAAATTGCCCTACAAAGCAAGCTGCTTTAAAGGATTTTGTTTGGAGGAAAAAGCCTCTTATTGTAGGATTACTAGAAACTAAAATAAAAGTAGAGAATGTTCGTAAGTTAAATCTGGGTTCAGGTTGGCATAAGCTTACAAATCACTTCCACAATTTTCTTGGTTGCATCATAGTTTGCTATAAGGTTAATGAAGTTACAGTTGAGCTTCTCCATTCCTTTGAGTAGATGTTGCACCTTAAACTATCCTTTTTGAATGATAACACTGATATCATTTCATCCATCATCTATGCTAGTAATTTTGGCTTCCAAAGAGCAGTATTATGGTCTGATTTAATCACTCTCAGCAGAGACATCCAACTGCCTTAGATCTTATGTGGTGATTTGAACTCTATATTATATCCATCCGAGGCCCATGGTAACTATAATCTCTGCCATTTCTCTGATGATTTCAGGACGTGTGTTAATCAGCTGGGAGTGACAGATTTGAAGTTCGTTGGCCATAAGTACACATGGTCCAATAAACAAAGCTCCGATTGGTTCATACAAAAGAAAGTTGATCGTGCCTTGGTCAATGGCAATTGGCTTGCTCAGTTTCCCGAAAACAGTATCACATTCTTTGATCCTCTGTTCTCAAATCATACCCCAATCAGGGTGGAACATCTTATCTTATTGGTTCCTAAGAAGTTCCCTTTTAGGTTTAACAATCACTTAGCCAACAGACCAGGTTTTCTTGAAGCTTGTAAGATAAGATTAGATTGTTATTTTCAAGGAACCAAACAGTTCATTTGTGTCCAAAAACTGAAGGCAATTAAAAAAGAATTGAAATCACTGCATTCCTTGAGAGGCTCCACTGCCCAATCTCTTTTTAAAGCCACCGAAGAACTTATGGGCATCTAACATTGTCTAACAATAAGTCCGCAGGATCCACAGCTTCTTGCTAATGAAAAACAAGTCATCTCTCACTACCTATCCACAGTTCAAAATCATAACTCATTCCTTCAACAAAGAGATAGAGTGAATTGGCTTAGGGAGGTCGATAAATACACCAAGTTCTTTTTTAACTCTATTATAGCTCAGAAAAATAGAAATAGAATCTGCTCCATTTCTACTCGTAAGGGATTTTAGCTTCAGAGCTATCCGGACATTCAAGAAGAGGCTATCAGGTTTTTTAACATCTTGTTGGGTATTTCAACTTCTGAAATTGTCACTAATGTAGATCTCTCGGCGTTCATTTCTAAGAGACTAAACCCTGCAGACTTCGACATGTTGACTAAGATAGTTGATGATAGGGAAATTGAGGAAACTCTTACCTACTTGAATGGTACGAAAGTCCCAAGTCCGGATGGACTCAATGGCTACTTCTACCAAAAATCGTGGGAAATCACAGGTCTTTTTGTCAAGAAGGTTGTAAATGAATTCTTCTCTAACAGAGTACTTCTCAAAGAAATCAACCACACTTTTCTTTGCTTGATTCCAAAAAGTGATCACTCCTCCTCCTTTAGTGATTTCTGGCCAATCTCTTGTACAAACTTCCTCTATAAAATTATCTCAAAGATCCTCGCAACTAGGCTAAGGAAAGCACTTATCCCTCTCATCAGTGAAAATCAGGGAGCTTTCATTTGTAGTAGGCAGATTGGCGATAATATATTGATGGCGCAAGAGCTCCTTAAGGGTTACTCACATGTGACATCCACTCCTATTTGCACCATTAAGATTGATTTTCATAAAGCCTTTGACAGCGTTCGATGGAGTGTCCTATGGAAAATGATGCAGGCTTATGGATTCCTAGATATATTCATCCAATGGAATAAAGAATGTGTCATCACTATGTCTTACTCAGTCCTCATTAATGACAGCCCCTTAAAGTCGTTCAAGGCAGGGAAAGGTTTAAGGCAGGGGGATCCTCTTTCCCCTACCTTTTCATCATGTGCATGGAAGTTCTTAACTCCATCATACAACATGAAGTGACTTTGAATCCTAAGTTCAAACACCATTCTAAGTGTAAGAAAATTAGTTTAACCAACCTTTCCTTTGTAAATGATCTGTTATTATTTTGCAGTGCCAAGCTTGAATCTAAATAGACCTTTATGAAGGCCCTTAACAAATTTAAGGCAATATCGGGCTTATTCATTAACATCCATAAGAGTCATTTTACCATTTCCAAAGGAGCTGCTCCAATAGCTACCCAAATAACGTCACTCATGGCTATGGTTGAGAAATGCCCACCCTTAATCTATCTGGGTCTTCCGGTTTCAACAAGAAGACTTACCTTCCTAGAATGTACTCTAATCATAGAGAAAATTCAGAGATGAATAAGATTTTGGGTGAATAAATTCTTATCTTTTCTTGGAAAACTTTAACCTATCAAATCAATGTTGAGTTCTTTGCATACTGGTGCTCACTTATTTTCCTTGCCAAAGGTGTCATCAAGGCAATAGAAAGAATACTCAAAGACTTCTTGTGGAATTAGTCGATAGGAGTTAAAGGAAGTGTAAAAATCAAATGGACTAATATTTGCTACCCAAAAGAAGAAAGAGGGCTGAATATTACCTCAGTTAAACTCACAAACCGGTTGCTATTATTGAAGAGTTTATGGTGGATTATTGAACATAAAATGTCTTTATGGTAAGGGTGGATACATTCCTATTTTCTTAGAGGACGAAGCATCTGGGCTATCTCTATATCTCCAAATAACTTTTATTTTATGAACCAATTACTACACTTGAGAAATCTTGTACAAGACCATATGACTTGCACCATTGGCAACGGGAAGCTAATTTCCCTATGGTTTGATAATTAGACAGGCCACGAAAATCTCTACCATACACAACAGTTGCACAGAGCTCCTATTGATACCCCTCTAGATACCAAAATGGAATCTTCATCAATGATGATAGATGGCATTTTCCAGATCACCTTACTCACTTGCAACCTTCATAAGCTCCCTCTCTTCATCCTGATACTTTCTACTAGTATAACAAGCCTACCCATCTCCTTTCAAATAAACAAATTAGGGATATTTTATGGGTGAGAAAACCTGAAGTGGGATGGCACCGAATCATCTGGCACAAGATTATCCCCCCCAGAACCTCCTTTCTCTTGTGGCTCACTATACAAAATAGATTAAATACAATTGATCTGCTCAATTACTTAAACATCAATACATGCTGTCCTTTCTATTAAACTAAGGAAGAAACACGAGACCACTTATTCTTCATATGCGAGGAGACACATCGGGTCTGGAAAGTAACGCAACTCAGTTGCTAATGGTCAAATCATTTTACTACTTTCTCCGGTGCAGTCCAATGGCTAGCTAATCAAAGAATGCAATTACCCTATATAGCAGTTGTTAGTTTGTGTGTTCAGACAATATGGAAAGAATGCAATGCCAGGTGGTTTGAACTCAAGTCCAAATGAATAAATATTCTCATCTCCGAAACCCTTGATAGCATTAAAGAGCTCGATATATAAATTGATTACACAACAGCTCCAACCTTCTCTAGTTATTACCGCTATTTTCTCTCTATGTTTTGAGTAGTTAAAAACTTTACACCTCTCTTGTTTCAAAGGGTATTCCCTTAAACCATCTTGTAAGATTTAACCTTCATTCTTTATTAATGAATTTTCTTCTTTCTTTTCAAAAAAAAACTCATAGGCTTTATAAATATCTTCCTTTTTATCATGTGAAGTATTGTCATCATTGTCATAATTTGAGATTGAGCTTTGAGCTGATTCATCTACGTTTTTCCCAGAATTTTCTGATTTATTCACGTTTTCGTCATTTGTTACTTCCTTCTTGGATGCTGTTAAGCAAGTAACTGGACTTTTCCTTTATAAAGTAACTAGCATAGCACTATTCACAACTTCTTCTTTACTACCATACTCACTTCCGGATTCATTCTCACTCCAATTGTTTGTATAGGATTTCTCTTTTCTCTTCTTTAAGGTGTTAGCACATTCCGCTTGCACATGTCCGAAGTCTTGACATTCATAACATTTAATTTTCTTCACTTCTCTTTCACCCTTTTGAGTTTTAGCTTGTTTTTTGAAGTTGTTGTTCGATGAACTCTCACTGTTTTGCCTAAACTTGGATCTATCATTCTTTACTTTCTTTAACCACTTGTTGAAATTTCTTATCAATAACTCCATATCCTCATTGTCCTCGAATTCATCTTCGAAGTCATTCACTTCTTTACCAATCTCGACTTGCAATGCCAATCCTTTGCTCTTCTCTTGATTATCCCTCAACAAATTCATCTCAAAGTTAGTAAGAATCCCAATTACCTTATCAAAGACAATTCAGTGATATCATGAGCTTCTTCGATGGTCGCAACTTTTGGTATGAATCTTAAAGGCAACAATCTCAATGTCTTCTTAACCAGTTTCAGGTTAGAGTTCTTCTTCCCGAGTTGATGTGCTTGGTTTGCTATTTCACGCAGTCTCTCATAGAAGTCTCCAATGGTTTCACTCTCATCCATCTAGCTCTTTAAATTTCACAGCCAACATTTAAATTTTTTAGGCTATCACAGATTTCAATCCTTCATGCATAGTCTATAAAGTGTCCCATGCTTCTTTTTCCGATTCACAAACTGATATCATAGCAAAGCGACCTTCATTAACTACACTGAAGATGACATGAAAGGCCTGAGAATTTTCAAACGCTCTCTCTTCTTCAACCCTTGTCCACTCAGATGCATCTTTAAGCACTAATTCTCCCTTTTCATCAGTTGTTACTAGATGTGTCCAGCCATTTAAAACCAAATTCTATGCTTTTGGTCCTTGTGCCTGAATGAATATTCTCATATGTGATTTCCAAGTAGGATAATTTGAACCATTTAATAACGGTGGCCTGATGATTGATGCCCCTTCTCTTATAGCCACAATTAGGAAACAAGGATTTGCACCGACTTAATGTACTAAGTTCTGATTCGATGACCCTCTCTGATACCAATTGAAAAACTGTAGGGGTGTAATAGTTTCGCAAAAATATTCGATTTGACAGCAATTGCGTGTAACTATATATGTCGGTTACTTGATATAAAACAACTGTATCAGTAACTGTTAATTTTTCAGCACAAATGAAAATAAAAAAATAAAAACGAAATTAAACAAATCAACACCGATATTTGTTAACGCAGTTCGGTACACCTTGCCTACATCTGCGAGGTTCTCACCCAGCTTAATTCTTTCACTAATGACAATAGTTTTATACAAGACTTTACTGAGCCGATTGATAAGGATGAATGACTGAGTCTTTAATTAGTTATTTAATTCAAATATTTGTTGTAACTAATTATACTATATCTGCACCTTTTGTTATCTAGTTAATTACGGTAGCTTAGTATAAATCAATTACTTCTGTATCATTTGTGCACAACTCATAATCAATACAATTCAAAACACACAATTTCTGTAACCTCTACGAATTGTTATATGGTATCAGAGCCTCTGTGACCAAGTGGTCGTGAGTTCAAATCCTACCACCCACCTATTATTCAGTATAAGGTAGAGTGAATCTGTGCAAGTTTCAAGCCCAAAGGACTTTCACTTGAGGGGGTGTGTTAGTGAATATATAAAACCAATTAAGTTGGCCTCACACAACAACTTAAGCTTTTGTGGTGAAACGATCACTTAACATAGTATCAAAGCTGACGGTTCAGCTGGACACGTGGTAACGGCATAGTTGGGCTCCCATAGATGATTATCCTATGGTCGAGCAGGATGTACGCTCCCATAGCTTTGCAGGCTTCCCTATGGTTGAGTAAGACAGAGTTGGCACCGAGCTCTCTAGTGACGTCGTACCCGAATATGTGAAAAAAATGCTTCCATTTGAGGGGGAGTGTGTGCTTGATGTGGATGGGACTCATATTTAAAGGAGAGTTTGTTGTGATAGTCACATGTGAGTGGACATCCCATATCGGAAGTGAATAAGAATGATAAAGTGCATATATACAAGGAAGGCCCATTAACCCAATAGCTTAGGCTTTTGGGTTATAGATGGTGTCCATTCTTGTATATATGCACTCGCACATGCAGGCTCGGTTACGAGCTCATGTACTCCCTGAAATTGATCTCCCCAATAAGTGGAACCATTAAACCCTTGACAATATCCCTCGTCCTCACAATTCGTGAAAGAATTTCATACCCAATAGAACGACCACCTCGTACTAATCTCAACAGAGGATTTTTTCAAACAATGTTTAATGATAACGAAACAAAAAAAACAACTCAAGTGATTAAAATAAATTGGAACAAAAACGAAAACACTTGAGATATAACAAAATAACTTCCCCATAATTTAACTCCTTCCAAGACGGATCTGAAAAATGTTTACCAATTAAAAAGCCTTAACCTACAACCTAGATCGCTTGAAGCTCCAATTGAAATCAGCACCAATCAATTTACCGATCATCAACAAGACCCACTGCAAATCAACTTCGTCTCTTACCACTCATCATTGTGGCCAACATGAGACGATCCCAACAAAGAAGAAAGACTTGGGTTGCATGAAGAACTCAACTGGAAGTGAACCACCCTACCACATTTTCGACAATCATCAAAGAGAACATCAATAGAACACCCCCTATACAAAAACAAAGACTTAGATTGCATAAAGAAATAAATTGGAAGATAGCCACTGACCCAACGTATACAGCAATCATCTCCTTTTTTTGGCAATAATGTATTTATGACAATTATTAAAAAAAGAATCTTGACAGTACACCACCATAGGCACAACTAAGAACAAGATACTCACATCATACAAGAAGACTTTACATAGTAGAATTCTTCATTCATCACACCTTTTAGTCACGTGATGCACATCCACATCTTTTACAAGATTAGGCTTTTATCCAAGTCAAACCTGGTGTATCTTCTACCTTATCTTGATTTGAATTTAAAGTCTTTCATTATTTTGGAGATTTAATTATCAAAAATGCCAAAATTAAATAATAAGATATATACCTTATATCTTAACATTTCTAAATGCTACAGAGTCGATTACTCACTTGTTTATAGAGATTCGTATAACTTTTCACGAATTACTTTCTTGCTACTTTAGTTTAATTGCATGAGTGGCCGTACTTTCATGGGAATATGGTGTTATAATTGAAATTAAGTCTTCATAAAGGTCAATTTTATCAACCGAGTTTAATGAAATTTGAATTTAATTAGTAACATACAAACTTGATACACTTAATATATTTTCAAACTATTATATACCTTCATAGTTAAACAATGGGATAATCAAGTTTACTTTAACAACTTGCTTTTAATTATTTTGAGTAATATTTTAAGAATAAAATATTTAATATATTAAATTTGTATGAGAGAAATCATGTTTAAAGTTACTAATTAGTAACAGATTTATTAAAAATTAAAATAAAAATTGTGAGAGAAATAACTTTATAGTAAATTCCAAATTAAATCAAAAAAGAAGTTAAGTAAAAATTTAATTATTTTTTAGTTTCCTAACTTATACATTTCTAAATATTATAAAGATGATATGGAGTTATTTTCTCTTAAATAAAAATTCAATTTATCATTAAATTATAATCCAATTAAATTTTAAATAAATAAGTTCGCATTATAATTATTTGTTACGTTAATATAATGGTTAGTTATAAATATAAATGGATTCCCTAGTTATTTTAAAATAATATAGTGGTTAGTTATAAATACAAATGGAGTCTCAGCCCCCTCTTGCACTTCAATTTTATTCGAAGTTCTGCTAAAGTTCATAGCGACTCAAATTTGCTAGAAACCCAAGCATGTATTTGCAGGCCTGCAGGTTCCTGTCTTGACTCAGCCAGTTCAGAGACTTAGGTCCTTGGGGATGGAACGTAGAGCCATCATCTTTCCAACATAAAATCTACATGAGGGTATAATTGTTGATTGCCACAAAAGTAAATGGAGGCATGCTATGGTCGGTGTATTGAAGTTTCCAAGAGACTTGCTTACCCACTTGGGAATGACTTTTGGGGGGCTCATCAATTCTTAACTAATAAGCTATCAACCCCTCAGTCAACATTTCCTTTTTTTTTTTTTGCAAAATTGTCTTTCACTAATGCCTCGTGACACAAGGCTAAACGTTTCAGGTGCAGTTTCTTATAATTAAATTATCTAACTTTTCCAAAAAAAAAAATTAAATTATCTAGTAAACTTTGGAGGTTGTCAATTTTATAGCTACGTAAGCGCTGACATACGGAGACGGGAATTAACGAAGGGATCATATCCAGTCTTATCTGCTTTTATACGGAACTTAATATTTTTCATTTGTTACTGATCATGGTTTCATATTGTAATTTCGGGTTCTATGATCAAGTCATATCTAAAATGTTCAATGTGATTCCTAATTAGTAAGTTGTACCTGGATTTAGAAAACACTAACTCCTAATTTACTGCAGTAATTTACTTCAAGAATAGCTACGGCAACTGGTTTCTTAGTGTGACACAAAACTTGCAGCCGGTTTTGCTAATCGCATGAAGAATCAAATAGTAGCAAAGCATAGTTCACCTACAGAAAAATGACCTCCTTATCATCGTAGAATCATTGTCTGTTGTTCAACCCACTAAACGACTTCAGCTTTTAGACGAAAATAAAAGATATCTTAATTCTGAAACATATTATCCAACAATTTTACCTGGAATTCATTATTAGCTTTACTGATTCTGGAGTCAGTTGTCAATGATTTATCCTGACTATGCCTCTGAAAATTTTGATTTGGTCATTGTAAAACTGTTTGTGCCTTTCCCAAATACGGCAAAAGCAAATATTGACCACCTTATTCTTTCGTATAAGTGCTAGTACATTACAATTCTTTCCCTTATTTCATCACTGACATATTAAAACTATAAGGTAAGAATAGTGCCTTACCTCTGTGGAATTCGATGCATGTCCTAAACCTTAGTCGAAGCTTTAAAGTTGACTTAAATCACATAAAAATTTGGTAAAAATTTTAAAAAGATGTGTTTGTTTTCAAATGTAATTAAATTAATTTACATATCACTATTTATATATATATATATATATATATATAAAAGATAATTTTAAGAAATCATTTAAGCATATCACATAAATTTTGATTAATTTCAAATTTATTATAATATTGATATCTTTCAATCGTAAATTAATTTTAATTAGTTAATATTTTAAATATATTTTTAAAATAACACGTATAGACTTATTAACAAGAAGTATATATAATTATAATTAATTTACTACAAGTTGCAAAATCGTATAATTATGAAATTTTTTTGGTGAATATCAATATTATAATAAATTTAAAATTAATCAAAATTTGTGTGATATGCTTAAATGATTTCTTAAAATTTTCTCATATATATATATAAAATTCTCTCATATATATATATATATATATATCATTTAAGCATATCACACAAATTTTGATTAATTTCAAATTTATTATAATATTGATATCTTTCAATCGTAAATTAATTTTAATTAATTAATATTTTAAATACATTTTTTAAAATCACACTTATAGACTTATTAACAAGAAGTATATATAATTATAATTAATTTACTACAAGTTGCAAAATCGTATAATTATGAATGTTTTTGGTGAAACACTAGTATTAAACGTACATCAATACTTAATTTGATTACATTACATCGAGAATAAAGTTATTAGCTGGCTAACGCCATTGTGATTGGTGATTTTCATGAAACTATCAATCTAACTGCTGCCAATCCCAAAGAGGTCCAATGTCTATGTCCATATCCATGCTAATTCTATGTTCACTAGTTTGAAAGGCTTGGCATTGGTCGGCAAAGAATGGGATCCTTGGTGTTGATAGGATATCGTCAAAATTATAATTCACGACTTCAATCGGAGGTACTACTAATGACGGTAGTGTTGGAGTTGCTTCTGGATCCTGATCTTCACCCGTGGCTTGAGCATTTTGAACCTCTGGTTCCTCTATATTCACTTCTTTAGCAGGTCTTCTATCGAACGATCTCAAGCATTTTGATTTTTTATACAGCCTGCACAAACTGAGTTCATTCCTCAACTGCAAAATAAAGGGCAGAAATATACATAAATTCTTTCGTGATTTTTAAGTTTCTGCTTCAAATACATGATTAGCCTTCTTATAATTAATTTAATTAACTACTAACAGACTCATGAAAAAAAAAAAACTTTCTAAAAGCATGACGAAAATGTCAATCATATCATTTCGTAACATGATCCTGTCGGAAATTTTCTTTATTGAAATTGCAATATTCAAATGCATGGACTGAAGTTTGACGCTCTAAGTCTAACTAGTAATTAGTTAGCTAGAGCCATAAGTTTCTAACCTCTGGATGTGAACCACCTGAGGAAGTAACGGTTTGTATAGCTTTGTATTCATTTATCTTCCACTCAGTCTTTCGACCATTTGGAGCTCTTCCCTGGTAGAATATCATGGTCCTCTTCAAGCCAATAGGGTGAATATCTTTCAATGAATATACATAGCCAAGACAACCACTTGCCTTCCAGTACCCTAATTTTGTCAATCTGTTGGGTTTTCCGCCATGAAACTCGCTTTCTTTTCTAGGAACAAAGAAAAACCAATGCTCTGAATCCCCGCGACATAAGTCTCCCGACATCTCTGAATCAAAACAAGTTATAAAATTACAAATCCCATGTAAGAAATGTTAACAAGGTTATCTTTATACTTGTTCTACTTGAGTTTGCGTGACAGTAGCTAAATATACACTGATAAGCTGATTATAATAAGAAATGAAATAACAGTTGCATTTGTTTTTTCTTTTTTGCGTGAATTGCACTGCAGACACTTGATCATCTGAAGTAACTTCGATGGTAGCACACTACAACCTCTTCACTGAAAACTTACCGGCAGCACTTAAGTTTCAAGCATCAAGGAAGTATCAAGCTAGTTAAGCTTATTTAAAGCATCAAGAAGAGCAAAGAAATTTAAAGAGCGAAAATGTAAGAAAGAATATACAGAGAAAAGTAAAGAGTTTTTACGTGGAAGATCCCATGGATTGTAGTCGTAGATATCGAGGATGGGTATTACACGGTCGATATCTCGGTTGAGGGGATCTTTGCCTCCGTCAAGCCTGTGTCGCAGATAAAAGGAGACCAACTCTTCCTCTGTTGGGAAGAAGCGAAACCCAGGTGCCAAATCCTTCATATCTTTCTGTTGCGGAGATAGATAGAGATAAATTGAGAGTATGTGATAGCGGAAGAATTTAAATACGTAAAATTCTTAATTTGGGATATAGAAGTATGTAAAATTGATATGTGTATGCACTAGTATCATCAATGACCATATATAAGGAAAGACTTTGTGCAGTGACTGATGGTCGAGGAAAAGAGCAAAAGAAAGAGAAATAAGTTATTACTGGTAGTTTGATTTGGAAAGTTAACGCGCTATAGAAGCACTTTAGCTACAGTTACAGCCATCTAAGAACGAAGATGGATCTGTATTATTTAATGCAGTATTTGATGAGTCTTTAGCATAAATTATTCCAGCTTCTTTCTTCAGGCCGACACGTGAAATTGTCCTTCCATTTGTCTCCTGGCATTGATTAACTTTCCATTTAGAATCTAAATTAGATATTGTAGGTAATCATGGCACATCTAAGACAGCAAACTGTATACTCCGCATCGTTATATATGCCTTTTGCATTTTAGTTAGGCAATTAACCTACAACCGTTATCTAAAAACTAAAATATATGACGAATAAAATAACAAGATGGTTCCCTTTACAACATAGAAGAAGAAAAAATGGATGTCTAGTAGTAATAATTGGTAGAAAAAAAATGACAGGAGATGGACTCCACCGGGATAGAGCAAACATACCAATAACAAAAATTGAAGTAAAAAAGGACGCAAGATTTAACGTGGAAAATCCCTTAACGAATATGGAGAAAAACCGCGGGCAAGAATAGAAAACTTTTCACTATAGAAAATAAAGATTACAACAGGAAGATCTTACAATCCACATCAAGAATTAATACATAAAGTTATAGGAAAGAGATTTTGAGACGTTTAAAACCTTAAATATATGTCTTTGTTAGTGCATCTGCGTGGTTCTCTTTTGTTTGAATTTTCTACATGTTCATACTTCCATCTTCCACCACTTCACGAACAAAATGATATTGAACTCTTATATATTTGGTTCTAGAATGAAAAACTGGATTCTTTGTAATATGTAAGGCACTTTGACTATCACAATATAAAGAGATTTTCTCTTGATAGTGCCCAAACTCCTCCAAAACCTTTTTATCCAGATCGATTCCTTACAAGCTTGTGTAGTTGCTATATACTTAGCTTTTGTTGTAGATACGGCTACAGTTATCAGTCGTTTAGACACCTAGCTCACAGCTCCTCCTGCAATAGTAAACACATAGACTGTAGTGGATTTTCTTTTATCAAGATTGCCTTCAAAATCAGAATCAACATATCCTTTGAGAATAAATTCAGATCCTTCATAACATAGAGCAACATTTGAGATCCCTGTAATATATTTTAGGATCCTCTTTACAGCCCACCAATATTCTCAACCAGAATTTGTTATGTAACGACTAACCACTTTTACTACATGTGCAATGTCTGATCTTATGCAAATTATAGCGACCATTAAACTTTTCACAATTAATGCATACGACACTCGAGACATCTCCTTCCTCTCTGCTTCACTGTTAGGGTTTTTACTTAAGGATAACTTAAAATTAACAGGAAGAGAGGTAGAGATTGACTTACAATCTTACATATTGAAGGGTCGCAAGATTTTCTTTAAATAATTCTTCTGAAAAAGTCAAATCTTTATATTATTTCTGTCTCAGTAAATTTGCATCCTTAGAATCTTGTTTGCTAGTCCTAAATCCTTCATTTTAAACTCTCCAGCTAACTGAGCCTTCAAATCTTGAATATGATCTTTGTTGGGACTTGTAACCAACATGTCATCAACATACAACAATAATACAGCGGAATCATTATTACTGAACCTCTTAAAATATGCACAAGGTTTTGCACTAAATCTGTTGAATCCAAGACTCATTATGAAGGAATCAAGTATTTTGTACCAACATCTTGGCGCCTGTTTTAAACCGTACAAAGATTTGTTTAACCTACAAACCAAGTTCTCTTTTCCTAATTCTTCAAAACCTTCTGGTTGATGCATGTAAATTTTTTCTTCAAGATCTCCATAAATAAGCGCAGTCTTTACATCTAATTGCTCTTCTTTCCGAGCATATCCTTTTACCACCAACCTTGCACGATACCGCTCCACCTGATCATCACTATTTCGTTTGATCTTATACACCCATTTCTTGCCAATGGGCTTTCTCCCTTGTGGTAGTAGCACAAGCTTCCATATCCTATTCTTATGAAGAGCTTCTATTTCTTCCTGCATTGCTGCCATCCAAAGTGATGCATCTGAGTTATTTGTTACTTCTCGGAATGTTGATAGTTCTCTATCTTCTGTTAGGAGACAGTGTGCAATATTGCCCTCCATAATATAATTAGATTGCCAGGTTGGGGTTCTCCTTTCACAGGTTTACCGTAGAGCTTCTTTATTTTTAGATTCAACCAGTTCTTACTCCTCATGATCTGATATAACTTTAGTAGAATCTTTCTGTTCAGTCTTCCTTTTTTCCTGAATCGTTACAACTTTAAAATTTTCTTCAGATGTACTATTTTGATCTTTCTCTTACAATTTATCTTCTGCAAATATGACATCTCTGCTAATGATGACATTGTGGGCAGTAGGATCCTATAGTTGATACCCCTTGACTTCATCAGTATACCCCATAAATCTACATTTCTGGATTTTGGATCTAGTTTTGTGATATTTTGGGTATTATACATCACGAACACAGGACTTCTAAATATGTGTAACTGAGAATAGTCTGCTGGTTTACCGTTCCACATCTTCATTGGGGTCTTCAGATCAGTCGATCTTGTTGGTGATCGATTAATCACATAACAGGCGATCTTCGCTACTTTTACCCAGAAAGACTTTGCCATACTTGCAGTTCTCAACATGGCTCTAGTTCTATCAATCAGAGTTCTGTTCATTCGTTCTGCCACTCTATTTTTTTTAGGAGTGTGAGGCATTGTGAATAGACGTTTGATGCCTTCTCGATTACAAAAATCAATGAACTCATCACCAATATATTCTCCACCATTATCAGTCCTAAGGCGCTTGATTTTCTTCCCCGTATCTAACTCAATTTCTGCTTTAAATATTGTGAAGGTTGGAAATACATCTCCCTTTCTCTTGATAGGATACACCCATCTTCTAGAGTAATCATCAATAAAGGTCACAAAGTACCTTGCTCCATCTAGAAACATAACTGGTGCTTGCCATACATCAGAGTGAATCAATTCTAGAATATCTTTACTTCTAGAATTTGATGCATTAAATTTCAATCTATGTTGTTTACTTGTAATGCAGTGCTCACCGAAGGGTAATGTTACCTTCCTCAGACCAGGGAGTAGTTTCTGCTTAGCAAGAATTTTCAATCCTTGTTCTGACATATGGCTAAGTTCAGGGTGCCACATTTTTGTTGCATTTTCTGCAGAACTAATCGATGCAACCGATGCATTTGCTTCCATATACGTCTTTCCCATAAGCTTATATAAGTTTGCAACATCCTTTCCACCTTTATTACTACAATTGCTCCTTTGATCACCTTCATAACTCCATTTTGAATGAAGGTCTTGCACCTAATTTCATCAAATTGTCCTAAAGACAATAAATTTTTCTTCAAGCCCTTCACATGTAGCACATTTTGAATAGTGTGAATTGTACCATAATACATCTTCAACTTGATGGTGCCAATCCTAGCAGTCTCCAAGGCACGGTCATTTCCCATGTACATAGATCTGGTAGAGATAGATTTATAAGTGTGAAACCAATCTTTACAAGAAGCCATATGCCACATTGCTCCTAAATCTGTTATCCAAGCATCAGTGAGCTCTACTCTATCTTTTAACACTATTGCTACTTCACTCATAAGATTTCTTCATTGGCAACACATCCTTGAGAAGTTGATGCTTCAGAGGCCTTGTCTCCACCCTTCCTGAATCGACATTCACTTTTAAAATGTCCTCTCTTGTCACAGTTGTAACATTTAAGATTTTTCTTACTTCTAGATTTCGACCTTCCTTGTTTGTGACTCTTAGTGGAATCACGCTCCATTGACCGTCCTCTCGTCATCGATAAGGCTTCCGCTTGATGCAAACTTGTTAACCTTTCTTCCTTATTGATGTGTTTGCTTTCTTCTTCAAGAACCGAAGCACCAACATCATCAAATACCAAAGTATCTGTGAGGATATTATTGGTTAAATTAATGATGAGTTGGTTATATGAATCTGGAAGACTTTGAAGTAGAATCTCCGCACGTTCAGTTGAATTTACATTATGTCCCAACTTTGAAAGTTGAGAGCATAGAGAGGTCAGAGTATTGATATACTTTATTACTGAAGTAGATTCAGACATTCGGAGCGTGTAGAGTCTCCTCTTTAGAAAACATTTGTTGTGAAGAGACTTAGCTTCATATAACTTTGTGAGATGATCCCATATCTTTTTGACTGTTTTCTTTTCCTCTACACCTTGCAAAACATCATCCGATAGACCAAGATGCAAATATAACATAGCCAAGGCTTCTATTGGTTTCCACTTGACGTCATTTGTGAAATCTACTAGGCTAGCATTGATGGCCTGTAGTTATCTTTTACCAATACTGCATTCATCTTCAATTTCCATAACGAGAACTTTGTCTTGTCAAACTTTGTAATATCAAATTTGGTCGATATTGCTTCTATTACAATAATTGACTCCCACTCTCTCACTTGAAAAAGGGAAACTACGTCGAGTTACCTCCACTTAGTATGTAATAAGACTATAGTACACCAGGAAAGTTCTTAGGAGGCTAGAGGGGTCACAAGTGATCCCACTTAAAACCCAGTCTCCTTAGACAGATCTTTTCCTAGACATGCATTCAATCACCTTAAATACCAGCAAAAAATGCCTTAAAAAATGACAATAAGACCCCGAGAATAGAACCACACTTAACCCGCAAGGACACCAAAGAAAAACATGTTTTCTGATGTAGAAGATCAGACTATTCCGAAACTACAAAGCATACTTGAGCAACTCTTGGGCTCTGATACTACTGATTATAGATGGACTCTACTCGGATAGAGCAAACACACCAATAAAAGAAATTGAAGTAAAAAAAGACACACAAGATTTAAAGTGAAAAACCCCTTAACGAGTATAGGGAAAAATCACGAGCAAGAATAGAATAGAAAACTTTTAATTATAAAAACCACACTAAGAATTAATACACAAGATTATGGGAAATAGATTTTGGGATATTTAAAACCTTAAGCATATGTCTCTTTATATAGCTTTAAATGAAGCTTATACTCTCACTCACTTCACATATGGGATAGAAAACGAACAGAAAATAAACATTAAAGGGGAGAAATCTTTGATAAATAAAAATTATATCTTTTTTGTTTTATAGTTAGATTAAGAACATTTTAAAATATTAACTTTTCATATTCGGCAAGTCAAAACATGTGATATTGTAAGTCAAGGTTGCTCAAATGGAATTAAATTGTTTATCTTACGCGCCTCAACTTTATGTTTACATATAGAAAACTTGCGAAACTCAAACAGCTTAGCACACTACGTTAGCAAGTCCGATAGTGAAAAACATGTAGCATTGTGTACATTTTGATTGTTTAAGTCATATAAAACTAAATTGGCTGGATAAAATAATTAGAAAGAATATACCTAAGGATTAACTATTGAAACAATTTAGCAATATGGAGTATCTTTTAAAAATAACTATCAATTGTAAACTTATTTATGAATCGGAGTTCAAGTATTTTAATTATCCATTCGCAAAATATTTAGCATATATACAATAAAATATATTATTAATAAAAATAAATATATATATTGAATCAACACATATTTGACAAATATTTACTATTATTTACATGCAACAGATATTTATTTTGAATATATACAAATATTTTTCCATTTATACAATAAAACTATATTTTGAAAAATATAAGTAATTAATCAAAATATGTTTTGCTATTATTTGCATATAACCACAAATATTTTATTGATAAATAATTTGTAAATTAGTGACTTTAAAAATTATTTTAAAAACAGGTTGTAGTTACTAAATAGTTACAGCGATACTATATTGTGGAAATCTCTTTAAACAAACGTAAATTAAGCTTTAACTTCTACTTAGATTACCACATAATTTAATTAGTTGTATTTCATCTCAGTATATATATGTGATATTTAAATAATTGTATATATAAATAAAGGATAATAGTTTTAAAACTCTTATAATAATTAAGTAATCATTATATTATAAAACTTTCCTGTTAGCCTTATTAAATTAACTTGTCAACAAACACATGACATTTAAATATTATATTATATAAATGAAGACAAATAGTTAAAAACTCGCTTTCAACCCTATCTGTCCCATTTTTGTGGCCGTATTCAGAAGAGAGGTCATGAATTTTTTTTTTCTTCTCAGTTACTGTCATGTGTTTGGAGTACATTCTTTTAGGCACCGGTTTAAGGTTTGTTGCCAAAGTTACATTGAAGTTTGACTATCTATTCACAACATCGTTAAAACTTCTCATAACTTTTTGTTCCACGCTATTGCTTGGCTGCCTAGACTGCTCTATGTATCATGCTAATCAGAGGTGAAATCACTGCCACAACTTTTTCTGCCAATATTAACGCAGAAATCTAGTGATTCTCATGCAACGATTTGGGGGATTTTTGGAAATTTTGAGGATACACTTTTTCCGATTTTGTCTAGAATAAAGCAGCCAACATTTTGAAGCAATTTGTGATATATCAATGATTTCATATTAAAATTTAAGATAAATAAAATTGAAAAATATTCAAAAGATATTAGGATTCATAGCATTCTGCTACTTCAAAATTGTCCAATTCTTTCCTGGGGTGTTTCAAATCCAGTGAAGAGATGATGGATATTTGGGGCAATTTTTCTTAATTTCCTTTTTTATCCTATTTTAATCATTTTATTTTTAAATATTATAATATAATTATAACTCATGCAATAATTTATGTCAACAAAGTTAATGTAGAAGTTTGCATATTTGATTGATGTTTTTTTTATATTTTTGATTTTTATATTATAAAAAGATAACCAATTTTAAAGTGCTTAATTTTTTGAGATTTTTTCAATTCAATATCAAGTTTTTAAAAATTTCAATTGAGTGATTAATTTTTTAAACCTTAATAATTTAGTCCAAAACGTTAGTTTTTGTTGATGCATCTAATAGATAAGTATTCACGTAACATTTAGTAGATACATCAAGATTGCAATGGGCCAACTCATGAGCCGACCCTTCAAAATTTTTTAAAATAATTTTCTTAAAATTAATAGTGTAAAATAACTTCTTTTTTTAATTGAGTTCAGGTCTGAGCTGTCCAGGCCTAGACTATCTGAGACCTAACTCTTCTAAGAAAAAAATCCCAAAAGATTAGATAATTTTAATTGTGTTATTCTTGGTATGAATCGTTTCTAGTTAGCCGGCTCTCTTTTTGTCTGTATCGTGGGTGTAAACACTAACACAAGGGGAGACATACCATGTATGGAAAGTCATCTTCTGTTTAATTTTATTTAGTTCAAAGTTGAGAGCCGCACTTGTTAACAAACCAATTGAACTGCTGGAAACATGCCGCCAAGTTAGAAAAAAGAAAGAAACTTCACATGTTTCCCCTGTTCTATATCGGAAGATAAAGTATTATTAAATACCCTACTTTCGGTTTTAAAATAAAGTAGTGTTCAAACATGAATCCTCTCTACGATAAGTTGATGAACTCGATTTCTTTTAGTCTATGGAAAATCGTATACTATTCTACCCCAAGTAATTATCCCAACTTGAATTTAGGTGGGCGTGGACCTACACAAGTGAGACACCTAGTAGTTTCTTATATTCCAGCACTATTAATTAATCAATGTCAAAATTAAATATCTGCTATATTACTTCTGATTCCATGTATCCCAGTTGCGAAAGAAGATAACCTAAAATATAGATTAAAGAAATCTTAAAATTTGGAAACATTGACTGATTTAGATAATAAATTCATTAATTTAATTTAATCATTAAAACATCACTAAAAATTTCCTGTATGTTATCTTTTATTTTAATTTAATCTTTTTCTAGTCTACATCTTTAAATTTTACATATACTATGATTATTTTTTATGGTCACAAATAGACAAATTATTTTTAAAATAATTTAAACTAAATTTATTAATTATATCTCAAATATAAATGAAATTTATTTATCTTTCTTTCCGTATTTTTATTTCTTATATATGTTTTTATCTCCTCCTTTTCTCCAATTTAATATTTCTAATTTTGACATATTAGAATGGGAGCATATATGTATGTGCCTATATATTAGCATAAAATAAAATGAAGCTAACCAAAACTCGAGCTGCAACAGTGTGGAAACAACCTAGATTATTTGACCAGTTTGAAAGAGGGTCATTACTCATTAGGTTGTATTTATTAAAATGTACAATGTAGTGCGAGGTATAATACATTAAATTGTTAATGTGTGTGTGTGTTTTTTTAATGCATAATGAAAGTATGAAATTCTCTTTACCTCACACTTAAACTCATGCTTTTTAGTTTTTACCCGTATAATCTTATTTACATGATTTGTCTTATATCTCTTATTCCATTCCACCCTTAATTATATTCCATTCCATTATTTCAGCTCTCAAATTATTTACCCGCCATCAATATAGAATTTAGGGTCTCTAATATTGATCACGTTATTAAATGAGTAAATAGATACATCAATTAGAATTAATAACTTCTATATACAAGAATATTTTTATAATTAAATGTCTTAATGTTTTGAACGACCATATAATGTTCGTATATATGAATAAGTCTTTTTTCTAAAATCGAAATTATGGAAATTAATATGATACCAGGGTTAGTCTAATTCTATGTTATATATTTTCATATATATTCAATCTTGTAGACACCCATTGACATTCATGCTTGTAAACTTTTTTTTTTGGGTTGAAAAATAATGAATTCATTGAGAGCTATGAGAGACATTGAAAGAGGGATTACAAGACAGTGCCCAACCATTTGAAATTATACAACAAAAATAACAAAATGAGACTATTATTAAGGAAAAGCTAGAAACGTGATAAATTAACGGTTACATCTTCTCTCAGTGGAAAGACTCAGTTTTCCTATCTGTTGACGAGCTTTTAGAATTTTTCTAATACGGCATTGAATTTTTCGTGCTAAAGCATACTTTTCAGTTTTCTTTCCGTGGAAAAACTTGCATATGAGTTGTCCATTTATGAGCAAGAATAGGGTATATTATGTAAATTGCCACATCAAGAGTACTTTATATATAAGAATGTTTCCAAACATTTAATGCCTTAAAAGTTTTAAGTAAATACATGATATTCCTCTTATATATGAATTACTCTTCTTCTAAATATGTGATTATGAAAATTTAATATAAATAAAGTTCAAATAATTTCTTTTAAAATTAGCAAAGATTTTAACAAAATAATGGTTATAAAAATTTGATATAGATAAAAGTTCAAATATATATATTTTCTCAAAATCAATGAAAGCTTCAACAAATCGCTATCTTTAACTAGCTAAAGGAAATAAGGATAATGAAAAATTATGAGTAAAGTTCAAAATCAATGAAGACTTCAACAAACTCCTTTGTCCTTGACTAACCAAAAAGATTAATGAGGAATTTATCAGAAGAGTATAGTCTTTTCCATTGTCAATTAGGCATGACAACGGAGGTAGCTATCGTGAGTACTAATGCTTAGGGGTTAAGAAAAACTCTTCTTTTTTTTTTCACCCATTCTAAGTTTATAGAAGGTGTTGATGATATAAATAATGGGAGTTCGACATATATTAACGAGAAGGAATTTAAGTATTCATTGAAGTATTATTTTAGATGCGGGTAATTGTTGAGTCCATTGACCAGCATTTCTAATATATTTCTCGCTTCTGCACTTTAAATTTATTACACTCTTAAGATGCCATTTTTATCTTGTACTTTATATAGCCATTAATGAATAAGTCTAGGTCGTAATTGAGGTGTGTCACCTTTTCAATGATTGTTAATAGTCTTCTAAAACCTAGGTTGGCTACTCCTTCCCCTTCCAAGTCCTTACTCCGAAGTTCGGGTACTGACTTAACGATCATTCACTTCCGACTTCCAAGCATTACATAAATGAATGGAAACTAAAACCCGTAAACCACTTCACAGTACTTACGTAGATAGAATGAACATTCATGTTCCCGTAACCAACATACTAAATAGTTAAGGGCATATATATATATATATATATATTTGTGTGTGTGTGTGTGTGTGAATTAAAATAAATGTATTGATGAAATGCCATAATTTAACTGAATGCTAGAGAATTATAGTAATTTGAATAATGAAACTCAATTAGAAATATGATTCGTCCACGTAATTTTATTAAATAATACTTTTGCCCGTCATATTATTATAATTAATAATACTCAAATGATTACCTTGACAAACGAAACAGAACTTGACCGAAATGCCGGTCAACAAACTTTAAAACAACCCTCTTCAAGTATCAATCCTTGAAGTTGCCTTGGAATTGAAAAGGGAAGTCTATACATGCATGTATGAAGTCTCAAATCATGAAGTAAAACGAGTCTTGGTGATCATATTTAATGTTACATCCAATTAGCTGTCAAAATCTCGAGCACTGTTTACTTTCCTAGTTTACCGCCTCTATTGAAAACGGGCCATTACATTCTACGATCCTAAAGTGACTCGAGAAAGATGGTAGAAACAGAACAGCGTTTGATTTAGAATTACGTGTGAGTTACTCAAGGTTGACTTAATAAATTAATCCGGAGCAACGATGCTTGTAAACAAGTAACAAACACTATTAAAACATGACTGAACCTTGACGTCATTGCACGTTAATATCATGATTAACCGCGCAAGAGAGATTGCCCTTTGTTCCTTGGAATCGCTATAGATATTATCCCTTTGAATGATAAAAGATGTATTATATATGAAAATCCAAAAAACAAAGATTTGGACTTTTCCTACTGGCGAATAACAGATCAGTAAAGTAATAAAACATAAAAATTAATCTGAAACCTACCTTATAACTAAACCTGAAAAAAAAAGATGAATCTTCTAACAATTTTATTTTTATTGATGGACTGAACCCATAAACAAATACAATTAAAAAAATGCTAGAGAGAAATTAACATCATATTTACTAGAAAAGATTGAAAAAATAACTTAATTATTGATACCTTATTTTTCAAATTAAGAAGTCTGAAGCTTAAATGTTACTTAAGGGAGATCTTGAGAAACAATGTAAAGCAATAATAGAATAGAAATAAACAAACAATAAGATCATAAGAAGGTTTTTGATGATGTTCGACTTATTTTTTGTGATTACATCTTCAAGAGTCAAAAAATAATTAATTCACTATTAGATTTTTTTATAATGATTGTTACATATTTCATATACGTACATTGACTAAATTTATAAAAATATAGTTCATTGCAAATTCTAACTAGTATAATTTTATATAACTTGCCTCTTATCAAGCTAAACCTAATTTAAATATAATTTTAATAAGTCTTAAAATTCTGCTGACATTACAAGAAAACCATACATTAGCGACAAAAAATTACCGACGGACTCAATTCCATAGCTAATTACAGATGAAAAATCAATATCCGTCGGTAAAACTGTCGTGAAAAATTTCATTTTGCAACGGACAAAATTGTTGTCGGTAAAGGTGGAGGGAAAACATTCGTGCAAATTTTCCGATAGAATATAGCGACAAAAATGCCATTTTCGTCAGTAAATTAGGAGGGAATGCTTCCTGCAATTAAACAGCGTCAGAATGTTACCGACGCATATAGTTCCGTCGGTGAATATTATACGGAAATGCTTTGTTTAATAGTCAGTGTTGGTTTCTACCGATGGTAATGTATTCCGTCGGTGATTTTTCGATGATCTTCCCTCTCCGTCGTTAACTTCAGATTAGTCGTTTTTAAAAATTGAAAATGACGTTGTTGGGTTTAATACCAAACGACGTTGTTTCAGTTCTGGTTAAACGCACCCCGAACCTTCCTCCTCGTTTCCTCCTCTGTTCCTTCTCCATTTTTTCTCCTTCCTCGCGTCGCCGTCCTTCTCCTCTCCTTGCTATTGCCGTCCTTCTTCTTCGCCCATCTGCAGCTTCTTCTCTCCTTGCCGTCGTAGTTCGTCGCACGTCTGTGTGCAACTTCTCCTCTCCTCGCTGTCGCCGTTCGTCGTAAGTTTACGATTATGTTTTTCCATTTCTGTAATTTTATGATTATGTTTCTCCATTTGTTGAGTTTTACATGACTTGCTGACTTGATGACATATGTTTCTCCATTCTTGTAATTCCATTTATGTAATTGTTCTTAAAGGGCAATTTTTAGTGAAAGCAGAACATTATACGAACATTGTCTATGACTATAAGGTTTTGTATAATCATTTGTTGCAATGTTTTAAAGAGAAGGGATTTGAGATTGAAGTGTGTATTTGAGATTGAAGAAAAGGGGTTTGAAATTGAAGCTATTCCTGCTTTGTTAGAATTTGGTTCAATTTTGGTCATTATCTATCCCAATGATAATGACTTTAGGGTTCTTTTTTTACTAGCTTTTGATTTGTAGTCAATTGAAATTCAATTGCTTCCATCTTGAATTCAAGTTGCATAGCATTGGGGTTCCAACTTATTTGCTGAATTGATTAGGGTTTGAATTTGGATATTTTGATTATAGTTTCAAGTTGGGGATTTTGATTAAGGTTTCAAGTACATCTATAGATTTTTAAGTTTAACCTAATGTTTATTTGACATTGGGATATGGCTAGACTTGAGTATGATTTTGTTTATATTTTGATATTAAAATTAGGAATGTTGGATTATTTTTTTACGTGATTTTAAATATGAGATTTTAGATATGTAATAAATGAATTAGATGTTCACTTATAATTCCATTTTCATTATAAATAGTTCTCATATATTGGAGATTTCTTCACATTCCTATTTACTAAAATTGTATAATGAATAGTGTTTTGTTCTACATGTGATAAAACTTTTCTTATTATATAAAATGTGTTTGATTCATTTTCTTTATGTGAACTTTTAGTTACGTATGATAAAGTATTTTTCATTACTGATATTTTAAATTAAAAACAAAAGGAGAAAACCTAATTTTCCAATTTGTTGTTTGCTGCAATACAACTATGTTGCTTCCTTCTTACCGAATGACTCTCTTGGTCTCTCTAGAAATTTGACTCTTTTTGTTTTTGTTTTTGTAAGCAATAAAGTGAGATGATCTAGGTTTTGATTAAATGCAGGGATTCTTTTTTTTTCAATAAGAGGGATCTATTTCCATAGATCTATTAATTCCAGAAGAATCCTCATACCTCTTACAGAGCAGATGATTTCGAGATCTATTTCCTTTGTCCTTTCTTTTACTTTGTTTTTTGTTAGTTTTGTGCTCAAACTTTCAATTAATAAGTGCAACTAGTTGTGAATTGTATTATTCTTGACTAATAAGCTCTTATTAGGAAAGAGCATATGAGTTCCTTTTAAACAATTTGTGAGTTTTGGTTTTGGCTTAGAGGTGTGGTGCTTATTGTAAATACTTTAACTGAGTTATAATTACTTTTCAGCCTAGATGTAAGATTATGTAAGGGCTACTCTTCACTCACGAAGGATGGTTATGTAAGGATTACTCTTCATCTATGAAGGAATATTGTCTAATAGTTCCTCTTTACCTATTAAAGAGGAGTTTATGGTCAACTAGAATTCCTAAGATTGGTTTTAAGAGTGGATGTCTATCAAGGAGGACTAAATCATTATAATATTTATGCATCTCTTACTTTTACACATCGTAATAACTTATTATATGGGATTAATTGTGATTACATATTTTCATATTATGTGTTGCTGTTATTTATAAAAATTCCATCAAGTTACACTCATATCTGTCATTGATATAATCTTTACATAATTCTAGAATTTAATCATGACCATGCTCGTTAAGTGTTTATTAAATTGTCAGAAAGTTAGATTACTATAGAGTCACCTAATTCATCA
>JANQAP020000112.1:1491219-1503480 GCA_026874005.2 Erythroxylum coriaceum
GACGAGCCTACTAATTTTAAAGAAGCATTGTCTAACATTGATTCTTTATATATATATATATATATATATATATATATGTTAAGCAAGGGAAGGATAATCTATCACTCGTATATGACGAGCCTACTAATTTTAAGGAAGTAATGTCTAACACTTATTTTTTAAAATGGCAACAATTCATGAGATCTGAAATGGAATCCATATACACTAACCAAGTATGAACCTTGATAGATGCATCTATTGGATGCAAGTGAGTTTTTAAGAGAAAAACTGGCATGGATGGTAATATACATACATACAAAATAAGGTTAGTGGTTAAAGGTTACAAACAAAAACAAGGAGCTGATTTTGATGAAACTTGTTTGCCAGTAGCTATGTTAAAATCCATAAGGATCTTGTTGACTATAGTTGCATATCATGATTATGAAATCTGGCTGATAGATGTCAAAACAACATTTCTCAATGGAAATTTGCATGTGGATGTGTATATGAAAAAACTTGAAGGTTTTGAATCTAAGAAATCAAGTATGCAAGTTACAATAGTACATTTATGGACTTAAGCAAACGTCACAGATTTGGAACATCCGTTTTGTTGAGACAATCAAAGAGTTTGATTTTATGAAAAATATGGATAAACCATATGTTTATAAGAAGGTTAGTGGGAGTGCAGTCATTTTCTTAGTTCTATATATGATGACATATTGCTGATTGGAAACGACATACCTATGCTTCAGTCCATAAAGATTTGATTATCCAAAAACTTCTCCATAAAGGACATAGGAGAAGTAGCTTATATTCTAGGAATAAAGATCTCTAGCGATAAATCACAAAGGTTGCTTGGGTTATCCCAATCTACATATATAGACAAAGTACTAAAGAGATTTAGCATGGTGAATTCCAATAGGGGATTATTACCCATGCCGCATGGGATTTCTCTCTCAAAAAGTATGTGTCCTAAAGCACAAGAGGAGAGAGATTAAATAGATTATATTCCATATGCTTCGGTAGTTGAATCAATCATGTATGCGATGTTATATACTAGACTAGATGTCTCTTATGTTTTGAGCATAACGAGTAGGTTTCAAGCCAATCTAGGCTAGTGTCACTGGATAGC
This sequence comes from Erythroxylum coriaceum, assembly GCA_026874005.2. Classification (NCBI taxonomy): domain Eukaryota; kingdom Viridiplantae; phylum Streptophyta; class Magnoliopsida; order Malpighiales; family Erythroxylaceae; genus Erythroxylum; species Erythroxylum coriaceum. Next base: position 1,492,331 of record JANQAP020000112.1, read on the forward strand.
TGTAAAAAATATCTTAAAGTACTTGAGAAGAAGTAAAGATATTTTCTTGATCTATGGAGGAGTTGAACTGAGAGTTCAAGGATATTCAAATGCAAGTTTTCAATCAGATCCTGAAGATAGTCTATCACAGTCAGGGTATATCTTCAAAATAAATGGTGGTGCGGTAAGTTGGAAGAGTTACAAATAACCATCCATTGCAGATTTGATGACCGAGGCAGAGTACATTTTAGTGTCAGAGGCGACAAAGGAAGCAATTTTGATCAAGAAGTTCATTACTGAACTTGCAGTGGTTCCTGATATTGTTGAGCCTATAGGATTGTACTATGACAACAACAGTGCTATTGCATAGGAAAAGGAACCAAGGTCTCATCAATAGTCCAAACATGTACTCAGGAAGTTTCACTTGATCAAGGAGATTGTGGAGCGGAAAGCCATAATATTGGAGGGAGTTCCCACTGAAGAGAATCTTGCAGATTCTTTTACTAAGCCATTGTCTTAAAAGAGACATGATTGTAATATAGATGGATGTGATATAAGATACATAGGCAATTGACTTTAGTGCAAGTGCGAGATTATTAGTTTATACCCTTGCAACCAATCATTTGAATGTAATTTGATGTATGACACTATTATTTATTAATGAAAAGGCATTCTTTATCTTTGTGTATTAAGTAATTACATTTAGTGTTTTAATTTTGAAGATAAGATCCCCAGAATAATTACTATGTAATTGAAATTATGTTGAGATCATAATTGTGAGATTTAATTTACATTGACGTATTACTCGTAAATGTTCCTAGTTGTAGTTTCATCAAGACGGGATATTATTGTAGCACACATTTGTTTCTTCTTATAAAGAAAGCAATTGATATCATAAATTAAAGTATAGAGATACTTAAACTATTGCATGGGTGATTATTAGAGAATAAGTCACTAAAATGACTCGACTATGAGAATCCTAAATGGAATATTACTAATGTGTATATGGATTTCCTCATAACGATGGTTATATAATTAGTCCTTAGACTTGAGATTACCAAGGTATCTCGTGTAGGAAATACTATGTTTTGATGCTACTTATGAACTGTCCTAGGGTGATTCAGTCCGTAGTACTTGGATATAGTATGAACTATAAAGATAGTTGAGTAATTCAATAAAAGATTCGCCACTTTAAAGTAATTAGAGAGAATATTCTGCTGTTCTTGATTGTAGTGATTTATGGAATTTTTTGACCAGAGTCAATTGACATTTGAAAAAGGCGTTTTTCAAATTTCAATTATAAATCAATTACTAATTAGCAAGAACGAACATGATTGAACCAAAAGAGTAGACACTATATCCATACTCTGTCTAATTGGAATATTGGATGACGAAAGGATTAAATTATATATCATAACCATGCATGAACAGGTTAAGTTAAACCATTTTGACATTCCTGATATTTGGGTTGTTATGATATATTGCTAGACGTCAATCTTGATCTATGATTATAAATTTTTTAATTGGAGAATTAAAGGAAGTTTTAATTTATCTAATTATAATTTTGAATTAGAATTATAATTTATAATCATTACCAATATATTAAGAACCTAATGGGTCTCACATCAAAGAGCAACTTGTGAAGAAAAAATTAATTTTAATTAAGTTAGACCTAATTATAAAGTTTGAGAAACTTTAGGGATCAAATATGAGATATTTGATTTTATTAAAATTAAATTAATTATAATTAGAGTATGATTTAATTATAATTAAGGAATTTAATTTTAATAAAAATTACAAAATTCCTAATGAATTTTCTATTGATATGAAGAAAACATTAGGGATTGAACACATTTATTTTCTTCCTCTCAAAAGGTGTTGAGAAGTTATCATCAAAGACTGGACGAATGAACAACTCGTGATTGTTACGGTGAAAAATTTGTCAAAATTTTCAACAGGAAACGCGAATCAGGTATGATTTCCTACTTTACAATTCATTTTATTCAAGTTATGTAATTATCAAGATCCAATTAAAAACCGTAAAAATTTTGTTTTTCACTACGCCTGTGATTTGATTATGGTTGGTTTCCAACAGTTGCATCAACTTTTGAGAAGATGCCTCTGTCTATAAGATAAAATCAAGCAAATGAGGCAAAAAGGTGCATAACTAGGACACTACTATAAACCCACTGTTGCATAAATTAAATGCATACTTAAGAATATTTGAAATTTCAAGAATGTTTTGTATTTCTTAGGATCTTTTAGATTTTTTAATGTTTAAATGATGGTATATAGATTATTTTTGCAGAGGTTAGACTGTAAAGTGATTACTCACAAATTCTAAATCTTTTTTATATTCCACTATATAATTTAAGTTAAATCTAATTAATTAATTTAATTATTATTAAATAATAACTCTTTAATCTTTTTAAATTTTGTTGTGGACACACTTTAGAGATAAAACATAATTAATATCATCTCACTTGTCTCACATATCTTTTATCACATAAAAATAGACAAATAAATGTAGGTGTTACGAAATTTCAATCTAAACTTGTATTAATATAATTAATAAATTATGATGATTATACATACTTTCTTCCATTTATTACAATATCAAGAAAATTTAAAAATTGAGAACTTTGTCTTAATAGGTGAAAAGATTAAAAAATGTGGATCTTGTATTGTATTATCGATATGCATCACATCAACTAAAAAGCATTACTAAAACCTTAACTATCGTACTAAATTATTTTTATTAGATCACTATGGTAAAAAGAGCTTTGGGCAATGACAAGTTTGTAATAGTTTAAAAATGCATTGCTAAAAATTAATATAACGCAACAGTTTTTAAAGCATTCTCTTTAATAATATTAAAAGGTGACGATAAGAATAATTTGTTGCCACATGTAAGAAAAGACAACAAAATTGAAAAAAATGGTTGCAATAAAGTTTTATATATGCAACATCTAGAATTGTTGTTATAGTTTTGGTCACTGATTTACTAAAGAGTATTTACTAGTATTACATATTTATTTAATATTCAGAATATGTATAGAAAAATCTAATTACTAATGCCACCACTAACTCCTCCTCCGCCTCTGCCTCCACCTCTATCTCAGCTACTGCAAGCGATAGTTTTCACCCTAATAAGAAAGCCAAGTCACAGGATTTCTCCGCCTGCTCGTCTCTCGACAACAAAAATGGGCTCAACCAACACTTTGTTGGGTCCAATGTAGCATTGGAACCTATGGCTCTAAACGATGATTCAAAGCCTGGCTATAACAGTGCGTCTTATATCGTTGCTAACTTATCTCACAAAAAGGCCACTCCTCTTTAACCAGCAAAGAAGCTTGTTGAAGGTGCAATCTTATTATTTTCGTCGCTAATCTGGCAGTAATTTAGCATTTTCCATTTGAGTTTTGTCATTATAAAGATTTTATTAGTCTAGGGTTTTTCTATTCTGATGGAATTTGGTTTTGATAAGATATAGAGTATATGAATTAAGAAATTTGTTGAATTTTGGATATGTTGCTTATTGCATTATTTAATTGCTTTCGTTTTAGTGATAAGTAGTTTTGAAACACTAGAAATGCTTCCATTTATTGGGAGCTTATTATTGGCTAGTTCTTATGAAATTTCTGTTTCTTATTTATGCATTCTTTGCATACTCATGTTGAGTTAACCTTGTTCAAGTTCAAGTGGCTAAAATTCTAGCTAAACAAGGGTTTTGGTGAACTGCTTTATATATATATATCAGCAATGTGGATGATTGCTTAGGCTCCTCTGCCTATACTCACTTCTTTGCTAATTAGAAAGTGTTAATGGCTTGATGTGATTCATAAGCTTGTAATACTCTATACCCCAAGTTTATTTTTTTTCGTTCTGGTTAATTTTTTGTCATCTCTATAAATAGTTCTCATCCCATCTTATGATGTCTATGGTTATGGTAATTTGCTCATAAAATAACTCCTAATAAAGTTAAAGTATAAAATTGATGATTAATCTTTCATTCAACAATGAAAAGAGCTTTTCAATGGAGCATATATTTGACATAATTATGATATGTAAAATGCATTCTTAGGAAAGAAAATATAGAAAAAGATGAACTTGATTACTTCAGATGCATTCTTAGGAAAGAAAATATGCAAAAAGATCAACTTGATTAAGAGTAATTTTGGTTATTATTTGACTTGAGAAAAGTTCTAAAAATCCTATTTTGAATTAATAATATGCATCTTAATCAGGGTTATTCCTTTTAAGTTTGAAAATTTCTTATATAATGTGAGCGATTTTACTGAAAATTAATCAAAATTTTTTGGTAAACTAATGTTTGCAATATCTCCTTTTATAATAGAATTTAGTGCATAAAATGAAATTGTGGAGAAATTCAAATGGATATGATGCCAGTAAGAAGCAATAGATATACAGGCAGTTATTTTATGTATTTTTTTAATAATTGAATTGTTTTCCTTCCATCTTTAAATCTAATGTCTTATATTTTTGAGTTATAATAATATGTTGTTGGTTTTAGATTGTGACTTGTTTATTTTTATTGAAAAATTTGATGACATTACAGTTTCCGTATAACTCACTAATTAATGGCCCTATTCTTGTAATATTTTATTAGTTTCTGTGACTTGTTCAAGTATGAAACAAACTGTTGTTTGTATCTTTTTCTACAGTTTGATATTAATCTTCTAGTGATGATCCTTTTGAATAGTTGACTTTTACCAACAGGTTTGATCTTTGCCTTCCTTTCCTTTAAAAGTCTATCTTTCCACTCATAAGCTCCTTATTTCAATTCTTGTACTTCCAGCCCTCATTTGTTCTTCTTATAGAAGATAGGAAAATGATGAGAAGTAGGTTATTGGAAGGGATCTTCTTTGCTTTCAACTTATTCCCATTTTATATTAGAAGGTGTCATAAATTTATGTAGTTATCATGAACATGAAGTTATCATATAACAATGGTGATGCTTTTGGGTTTGGGCTTTGGTCTTTGTGTGATGGGTTCAATGATAAAGGGTAACATTTTTCTTTTAACATAATTGATTTTCTTCTGCAGGTGCATCTACCTATATTATTTTTGTTATTATTGAAATAAACTAACTTTTAATTTAATAGGGAGTTCGATATGACATAAAGATATGCGAGTTGTTCACATTCTCATTATATTAACATTATGGTTTTATTCCCTTATCCTTAAGGCAGAATCATATAAGAATTTCATGTCTGGGCCTCGACATATAAAAGTTATCTTATCTTTATTTATTCTTTTCTATATAATCTTAATACTTTTAGTTTACGATTGGTTGTGGCTACACCAGGGTCCATATCTTTTGTACTCCTTAGCATTTCTTTATGTTTTCTTTAGTATAATATCTTTATATTGACATCTAAATCTAATTGAGGAGATCATTTTTAAAGCATTTTTATGAAATATTCTATTATTCCAAATCATACATATCAACGTGAAGAATATTATATGGCAAAGTTCTTTAATTTAATGTTGTTCATCTTGTTGTCTTTTGCATTGGGATCAATTGCAAATTATTTTTGCTTATTTTTCGATTTGAAAATATATTGCACCCAATGTAGATTAAAAAGTTTATGCCTTCTGCTTTGTTTATAAAAGGAATTGAATCATTGTGTTGTTAGTTTTTGAACTACATTAATTTGTCTTTATTAAATGGATATTACAATAAAGTAGTTAGTAGTTCATTCTTTAGATATATCAACCTGTTTATAAGCATAGTTGTTTTGGAATAATTCTAATATACTTGTTGGCTTTTTTTAAGAAAGTTGATATTAAGAATGGATAAGGAGGAACTTTGTGAAGGATTTTGAAGTGCCCATATATATTAGTTTTTTATTGGTATTTTAGTTGACACACTTAGATTCTATATAAATTAGATGAAGATAATATAGGTGCATATTTTAGTTAATAAGTTTTGGCTATTTTATTTTGAATATGTTAAAGTTGAATTTCATTAAGTCCATATGGACTATATATATAAATGTAGTGTTTTGGTCATTGACATTTGGTAGTATATTTTTAGGACATATATTAATGTATGTATGGTTACTTTCAAATCATATATTGTTGTTGATCACGGTTTTCCGATATGTATAAGTTTTAATAATTAACCTCAATATTTTGCAAGTGCACGGGTCGTTCGCGTAGTACCTAAGGTGTTGATCCCACGAGGAGGGTTAATCTAATCCTAGAATCTAAGGTCGGAAACTATTAAACAGATATTTAACAGACAATGAATTTAAACACAAGAACTAAATAAATCAAACAAACCAAATCAAATAACAAAACAATAATTGACAATTAACACTTAACGAAAACAATTAATGAACAACGATTAACAATTTCAAATTAAAAATGAATAACAAATAAGGGAAATTAATTGATTTGTTGAACAATGATAGCACACCCTAAAATTCAACCTAGTAAGTTAACTAAAAGAGATAAAGGGAAAATTATCTATCTTTAATGCTAACCTAACCAATTACGATTTATCGAATTAATAGTTCTAGATGATCCTAGGGTCAATTACTCTCTCTCAAGTTATAATTGAACCCTAAAGAATAAACCCTAATTAGATTATGGGAAGTTATAATCTCTTAATTAACAACCTATCTAAAACCTAATAAGTTCATTAGTTCTCTAATAAACAATTGGAAACCTTTATGTGATCTCTCTACACAAGATTTACTAACTTGATTTAATTATGAATATATTAAATTATCTAACTCTCGTCAGCTCAATTTAATCATTTTTTTCTCGATTCACCCTCTCAGTTTATTATCGAGATATAAAGTGCATAATTAAACCATAATTAATTCAATAAACACATAAAACAATCAGATTTCACTAAATCAAAAATAATATTCCAAAGGTGAGTATAGAACATCAATCAACAATTTAATTCTATCATCAAACTATATATCCCAATTCCATAATCAAATAAAACTAAAATACATAGGAAATAGAAGTTGAATGGACGATGGGAGGCTATGACTTCAAAAAGTTTCTTATTCCAGGAAGCACATCGAGTCTGCGTCGTCTTCCTCTTTTCTCTTCCTTCTTCTCTTTCTCGATCTCTTAAAGTTCTGTCCTTTAGGATTTCGTTATGGTAGCTAATCAAAAACCCCCTCTTTCTGTTTTAGTTGCTTTATTTATGTTCTTTCATGTTTAGGGTTGAACTACAATTTTTTAGGGTCTGAAAGGTCCAAAAAATTCCTCAAAACGCGAAGTTTGGGAGTGGTTGCACGTCTGCCCGACGCAGGCCACGACTGTGGCCCTTCAGGTCACAATAGTAGCCTTTGTAAGGCCTTTCTGTCACGATCGTAGGCCGTTGTTTTGCCCGAATGTCTTCCTAAACTCCTCTGTTTCTCGATATTGACTCTAAAATACTACCAAATACATCAAGGTACCTCATAAACATAATATTTAAGCTCAAAAGCTTGTACTAACCCCTAAAACACTTAAAACACAAATAATTAACAAACTAACACAATTCTAACCTAAACACATATTAAACAATCGAATAAACGGCTAAACACATATCAAACTATACCCTAAAATAAGATACATTTCGCACCTATCAGTTGTCTTAATGAAAATTAATGTATGTTATTGCTAATGAAAGGAAAAACTGTTATTTTTATTGTTAAATACTGTTGCCTAAAAAATTCAATTCATTTCCTTCTAAAGATTCAAATTGTTATTATATCTATTCAACATTGTTTCTATAGTTTGAAATTGTTTCGCTGCCTTAGACAAAATTTTAGGCAACATTATTCATTTTGTTGCTTAATAATTTTTTTAGTTGCCTTACACCTATAGCAGCGCTACTTTATTTAATGATATGAATTCTGTTGCCTTAATAAAAAGCAAAAATAATTGCTCTTATAGTTACACTTTTGTCTGATGTCTAAAGCTCTTTTTGCTATAGTGGATGGTACTATTCAGTACTTACCAATACAATAAATATCAATAAAATTTAAAGGCAAAATTGTAAAAATCTAAAATTTCAAAACTTACCTCTTCTTTGATATTTACTTATTTGACTTAAATATTAAATCATTATAACTTGTGCTCAAACGGAAGGAGAGAAAAAGAAATAAAAAAATTAAACAATTTTAATGGAGATAATGGAGTGAGAAGAATCACATTTTATTAAAAAGAAGGGTGAGCATAACAAAAAGACATTTTATATTCCCAATTTCTCTAGGAAATTGATTTTAGTTTGAAGAATTGTACTATTTAGATATTTCTTTCATTTTCTAAATGAATCTTTAAAGTTAAATTACAAATTTGAATTTGTAGGGAATGATACATTATTTGATAGTCTTTTCCATTTTAATTTGCAAGAGAATACCTGGTACAATGCAATACATGTTTATGTTAGAACAAAGCGATGTGTTATGAATAAAAATTCCTCTATATTATGGCACCAAAGATTAGGACATATCTCGATAGAAAGGATAAAAAGATTAGTGAATAATGGAGTACTCAGTACTTTGGATTTTATTAATTTTCAAACTTGTATGGACTGTATAAAGGGAAAGGAGACCAATAAATCAAAGAAAGGTGCCAAGAGAAGTTTAGACATATTAGAGATGATACATGCAGATATTTGTAGTTTAAGTATGGACTTGTATGATAAAAAATACTTCATCTCATCTATAGATGACTACTCAGGATATATGTATCTCCACTTGCTACATAACAATAATGAAGCACTAGATGCTTTCAAATATTCAAAGCTAAAGTAGATAAACAATGCAATAAGCAAATTAAGACCCTGAGGTCTGATAAAGGTGGGGAATATTATGGTAGATATATTGAAGGTGGACAAGTACCTGGTTCATTTACGAGATATATTGAAGAAAATGGGATAGTAGCCTAATAAAATATGCCTAGATCTTCAGACTAGAATGGTGTGGTAGAAAGAAGAAATCGAACATTATTGGATATATTATAAATCATACTGAGTAGCTCCAGACTTCCTAAGTCCTTATGGAATGAAGCTCTTAAAACGATAGTGTATATATTAAATCGAGTACCAACCAAGGCTATTCCAAAGATTCCATTTGAGTATTTAAAGGTTAGAAATTGAGTTTGCAATATATACGTATTTGAGGATGCCTATCTAAAATAAAAATTTATAAGCCATAAGAGAAGAAATTGGACCTAAAGACCATAAATGGATATTTCGTTGGGTATATTGAAAGGTCTAAAGGATATAGGTTCTATTAGCATCACATTACACTAGAATTACGAAATCAAAAAGTGAAAAATTTCTTAAGAATGACTTGATTAATGGGAGGAATCAATTTTAAGATATAGTTTATGATAATGATCATTTAGATACTCAACCTTTCACCTTAAACAATAAAGTGATTCTCATTAACAATACTCCTCAGGTTAAAACAGACATTGTATAACCAATTGTTAAAATTCAACAACCTACAGTCAACACAAATGATAATCAAGAAATTCCACAAATTATTGATAATTTAGTAGATTCAATTATTTAGGAGTTACCTGAAAGCATTCAGCAAATAGTTGAACAACAGACTCCATAGGAGGATGTTGGTGCAATATTAAGGAGATCTACTAAAATAAGGAAATCAACCATCTTTAGTGATTATGTTGTATATCTATAAGAATCTGACTATAATATAGGAGTCAAGAATGATCCAGAAACCTTTTCACAAGCCATGAGTAGCAAAGAATCAAATTTATGGTCAATACTATGAAGGAGAAGAGTAATGGTGTTTAGGATCCAATTGAGTTGTCTAAAGGAGCAAAACCTATAAGGTGCAAATGGGTATTTAAAACAAATAAATACTCATTGGGCAATATTGAGAGATACAAGGCAAGACTCGTTGCTAAAGGATTCCCTCAAAAAGAAGGAATCGATTACACCGATGCATTTTCTCCTGTGTTTAAAGAAGATTCTCTTTATATAATTTTGGCATTGACTGCTCATTGACATAAAATTGCATCAAATGGATGTAAACATTGCCTTCTTAAATGGTGAACTAAAAGAAGAGATTTACTTGAAATAACTAGAAGGATTCTCCTCTAGTAATGGTGAGCATTTGGTTTGCAAGCTTAAAAGATTCATATATGGATTGAAACAAGCATCCCACTAGTGTTATTTGAAATTCCATAATGTGATCTCATCATTTAGTGTTAAAGAAAATATCATGAATCAATGTATATACCAGAAAGTTAGTGGAAGTAAAATTTGTTTTCTTGTATTATATATGGATGATATATTACTTGTAACCAAAGATAGGAGTTTGTTACATGACATGAAACAATTTCTCTCTGAGAATTTTAAAATGAAAAATATGGATGATGCGTCTTAAATCATTAACATTAAGATCCATCGAAATAGATTTCATGGTATTTTGGGTTTGTCTCAAGAAACCTATATAAATAAAGTTTTAGAGAGATTTTAGATGAAAGATTGTTCACCAAGTTTACCTCCTATTATGAAAGGCGATATGTTCAATTTAGACCAATGCCCAAAAAATGAATTTGAAAAGGCATTGCCTTTGCTTTTGGAATGTTAGGTAGATATTAGAATGACATAGGATTAGATCACTGGAAAGCTGCAAAGCAAGTATTGAGGTACCTTCAAGAAACTAAAGATTAGATGCTTATGTACTAACAAATTGAAAATCTTGAGGTAATAGGGTACTCATATTCAAATTTTGCTAGTTGTGTTAATAGGTTATATCTTCATATTTACCTATGGAGCCACATCTTGTAAGAGTTTTAAGCAGTATTTGGCTGCTACTTCCACCATATAGGCTAAGTTTGTTTCTTAGTTTGAGCTACATCACATGGTGTATGGCTAAAGAGTTTCATATATAGGCTTAAACTCGTGGATTCCATTTCTAGGCCATTAAGAATGTATTGACAATTTAGCTGGTATTTTTCTAGCTAAAAACAACAAGAGTGGTAATCTAAACACATCGACATTAAGTTTTTATTTATAAGGGAACATGTTAAGGAAAAGAAAGTGGCCATTGAACATGTTAGCACTGAATTGATGATAGTTGTAACACCCCATGTTAGAGGTTAGAAAATTTAGGAATTTACAGTACATCATATGCTTTGCATAATTGAGTATTCGC
>JANQAP020000112.1:1534765-1578899 GCA_026874005.2 Erythroxylum coriaceum
AAACAAATTAAGCAAACTAAACCTCAAAATAAACTAAACACATGCTTATTAGTAAGAAAAGAATCGGGGCCCAACAAAAAGAAATTGCCAAGTTCACAGTTAGTTACTGCTGTTAAAGAAATTGTTCAAACAAAAGACCAATTGGTTATTTATGAGGGAGGAATCAATCAGACATCTGATGACAGAGTTAATGTGGCGAGCAATAAGGCCAGGTTTGAATTTCTTTGAGGGACACAGGAGCTATGTTCTTTAAATTTTTGAAGTATACTGATGTTGTTTATTAAAAAAAAGAGTTCAAAGCAGTTAACGTTTAGACTTTTTGAGTTTTTTATTTATGGGTTTTATAAGATTTAGGTGATTGATATGCGTTTGGATTTTTCCTTACTTATTGAATAGTATATTTGATATGAGAAGGAGGCTCTCCTTGATGATTTGAAAGTTTTGCTTCTGAATGTTGATTTACGATGTTCTATCGAGAAAATATTGATGCTTGGTTAGAGACCCATAGGAAGATTCGAGTTTTTCAAGTTTTATCTTGGTTTCTCTTTATATCGTAGGTTGTATGAGTTTGAGCAATATTCTTTCATATTGTTTTGTCCCAAGGGGGAGATATATGATTGTTTTTGGTGACTGTTCAATTCAGGGGAAGATTTCAAGATATCTTCGTAACTATTAGCCTTGCTTTTTAGCATTATTTTTGTCCCAAGGGGGAGAATGGATAATGTACTAGCTGTGACTATTGTGTTTACTTGGAAAACTTAGTTGTTTTGTTAACTTCAGATTATTGTTTATTCAAATATTTGCCAAGTTCATATTTGGAAGTTCATTGGAACCTTAAGTTTGACTAAGGGGGCGTTTCCTTGTGATTTGTGAATTCAATGTTATATGTCCAATTATCTCCTTTAGGGGGAGTTTTAAATATGTGATAAATAATGCCAAAAAGGGATAGATTGTTAAGATATAGGTGATTATATCTTATTATTTAATTTTGGACATTATTTGATAATTAGACCTAGTTGTGTTTATGTGGGACTCTTTCAAGACAAGTTTGAGAAGTTTAAAATCCTAATTAAGACGGTATTTAGTATGTATATCCTACTGTGGGATAATAGTGATGTTCTAGAATTTTAACTTGATTATGGAAACTGGATATCCAAGGATTATTGTCAATATTCTGGAGCTAATGGTGTTAAGATATTATTTGGTGAGCTGTGGATTTTTTTGTGAAGGATTGCATATCTATTGCAACCTTTTCTGGCTGATTACATAACCTAGGTTGAACAAATGTGGGCTACGTTTTTCTTTGGTGAGTGTCGTTGATTGTGGTGCTATGCAGTTGTGATTTTCTTGCTGGGTTTTTATGTGATTTTTGACCGGTTGAATCATTATTATATCGTTCTTAGTCACTGACTGTCATGCTTGAGATTCTTGGGATTCTTAACCCAATACTTTATGCTCCTAAGTTTAAATCACAATTGAAATGTCATATAGACTGGAGGAAGATAATTATAATAGCTTGAATGCCTACGGACTTCAGACCATGGATATGTTACTTAATCAATAAATGCTCAAATAAATCTTATAGTGGAAGTAGTGTCCGAAAATTCCAACAGCTGACTACTGAAGTACTCTTGGTGAACAACTCTCATATTTGTCTTTGAAGGAGCTGAATCTATTAGGGAAGTTAATCCTTTTTATCTCAAGTGTATTCATTTATGTCTTTGTTTTTATTAATCACTTGAGTTATTTGATTTTTCCCTTTATCGTTAAAGTTGTTAAGAAAATCCTCTGTTGAGGTTAGTACAAGATTGTCATACTATTAGTTGTGAAATACTTTTACGAGTTGTGAGGACAAGGGATAGTGTCAAGGGTTGAGTGGTGTCAGCTCAGTAAAGCCTTGTATAAAAACTATTATTGTTAGTGAAAGTATTAAGCTAGGTGAGGGCCCTGTAGATGTAGGCAAGGTGTGTGAACTGCGTTACCAAATTTAAGTGTTGATTTTTTATTTGTGTTTGTGTGTTTAATTTTTTTTGTTTTTGATTATGTTAGAAATAACTACGGTCAAATCAAAAATTTTGCGAAACCATTACATCCTTCAGACTTTCAGGAGTAATTTACAAATTTGATGTTTTTGAGCTTTAGCATACCCGTCAGGAGGAACCATGTACACTTCTTCATCTAGATATCCATAAAGAAAAGTATATTGATATCTAGTTGATGAAGCGGCCATGAATGAGCTGCTACAATCACCAAGAAAATCATATAGTAACAATCTTTGCAATTGGGGAGAAACTATCAAGAAAATCTACTCCTTCAACCTGATTAAAACCATTAGCTACTAGTCTAGCATTATATCTATCAACTGTGCCATCAGGTTTAAGTTTGATCTTATATACCACTTTGAACTGATGGCCTTTTTACTTAGCGGCAACTTTGTTAACTCCCATGTTTTGTTGTCCTGAAGTACCTGCAACTCCACATTTATGGGATGTATCCATTCCTGTTAGTCTAGCTTGATTAAAAGAAAATGGGTCTTGAATATTAAACATTGCAGCTAAAAATGAAAGGTATGATGTAGAAAGATTAGGTGAGTGATGATAAGGAAATGTTTGTGGTGTAAGGCTATTGCTAGTAATGGAAGAAGGAATAGAATGAACCGTAGATGAAATAAAATCATTCAACCATGTAGGTGGTTTTCAAGCTCTGTCACTTTTCCATAAACATAACTGAGCTGGTATCATAATTGTTGATTCATTTTCTAAGGGAAGTGTAGTTGAAGGAGGCAAAAAAGGGTCATGTGGTGGAGAATCAGTGGAATGATCATAAGGATTAGGAATATCAGCATCAGAGAAATCAAAACAGTTGGGTAAAGGAGTAGAGTCTTAAGTGTCTTGTAACTGATGATAAGGAAAAATCTGTTCATAAAAACAAACATCTCTAGAGATAAGAACTTTATGGTTTTGGAGATCATAGAGTTTGTATGCTTTTTGTCCAAGAATATAACCAATAAAAATACATTTATATGCCCTTGTATCGAATTTTCGTTTGATAGGGTTAATGTTGGCAACAAAATAAAGGCAACCAAAACTTCTAAGGCGATCGTAAGATGGTGGTTTATGAAAAAGAATTTCATATGGGGTTTTCCAAAAAAAGTCTAATAGATGGTATACGATTGATTAGATAAGTGGCAGTAAGTATAGATTCTCCCCAAACTTACTTGGCAAACGGGATTGAAACATCAAAGCCCTTGCGATCTGTAACATGTTTTTATGCTTTCTTTCTACCACTATATTCTGTTGAAGGGTATGGACACAAAATCATTGATGAATTATTCCATTATTGGTGAAAAGCAAGAAACAATCTTGATTCAAAAACTCTGAACCATTATCACTTCAGACAGTTTGTACTTTGAGATTGAATTGGGTTTGGGTCATTTGGAAGAAAGATTGAAGAATGGAAGGCACTTAAGATTTATATTTGAGCAGATATGTCTATGTACATCTAATAAAATCATCAATGACAATTAAGAAAAAATTAGAGCCACTGATGTTTTGAGGATGATAGGGACCCCATAAATCCGCATGAATAAGTTCAAAACATCTGATTGTATGTATATCACTATTTGGAAAAGAATGTCGCTGCATGTTTTGATATAGGACAGATATCATAAGTAGTTGGGTAATCAAAATGAATTATATTCATGGAATAAATATGAGTGGTTACAACGGTTGAAGGATTTCCAAGTCTATTGTGTCATACTATCCCGTCCACTACGAAAATTTGATTGACAAAAAAACAAGGAAAAACACTAGTTTTTTTTCAACATAAGACTCTATGACATGCTGATCAAAAGAAGAATGATCAAGTATATATAGTTTGCCAATTGTTTTCCTAAGAGCTAGTATATCATTAGTCATTAAGTCCTGTAGAAGACAACAACTGGGATAAAAGATTATTTTGATATTTGTTGTGGTTATTAACTAGTTAACAGATAACAAGTTAAAACGAAAACT
The DNA here is from genome assembly GCA_026874005.2 of Erythroxylum coriaceum. Taxonomy (NCBI): domain Eukaryota; kingdom Viridiplantae; phylum Streptophyta; class Magnoliopsida; order Malpighiales; family Erythroxylaceae; genus Erythroxylum; species Erythroxylum coriaceum. The sequence goes on from JANQAP020000112.1 coordinate 1,538,779, forward strand.
AGGTACATGTAAAGCTTGGGTTAAGATAAGATTATCTGTCAAATTTATATCACCAGTGTGATGAATAAATTTAACAATCCCATTTGGTAGATAAACAAGAATTGGCTGAACGATTTTCATTTTTGTTACATCTATACACATGTGATTGGAAGCTCCAGTGTTTATTATCCAAAAGTCAGTTTCAATTAATTTAAGATAACTAAAAGAATGGTATGGAATCGCACCTACAAATTCTGCAAAATTCACATTATTTCATCTGTTTACACAAGACGTTATTGTCCATTTCATGAATCTTTTCACTTCTTGTTGAATCAAGTTATAAATGTTCATCGACTAGTCATGAATGTTGTTATAAATAGACTCTGTATGCAGCTTTTCTGTTTTCCCTGTTTCTACCAAATTTGCCAAATTTTTCTTTAACATTTTCTGTTTTTGCTCTTTTAACTCCTTATACCAGTCTGGATAGCCATGAATTTTGAAACAACTATCTTTGGTATGTCAGGTCATTTTGCAAAAATCACACTTTAATTCAGACCTGTTTATTATATCTCTTCGTTTATAATTCCCTTTCCTACCTTTATCGGTCTTAGTTACTTGTCCTCTAACGAACATTACACTGTTGTTATTGGGTTCAACTATTGTTAGATGAATTTCCTTCTGTCTCTCCACTGCTAAAATGATTGAATATGTTTTGTCAATTCTTGGTAATAGATCCATCACCAAAATTTGATTCTTAACCTGGTCATAACAGTCATTCAAACCTATCAGAAATTGTATTAACTTATGACTTGAATTGATCTCCTCTATTTTCTTTATAGTTCCACACGTACATTGATTACATGAACACTTTGGCATTGGTAACAAACATCTTAACTCATCCCACAGTTTCTTTACTCTTGTAAAATACCTAACAACAGACATATTTCCTTGTGCGATCGTATTGATTTCTCTTTATAACTGATACAAAAGAGGACCATCACGTTCTCCATATCTCTTCTCTAATTACTTCCAAAGCTCAAAAGCACTTGAGGCATACAAATAAGCATCAACTATCTCTTTAGAAATCGAATTTAATATCCATGATGTAACCATACTATCAACTCGACACCATGAATCGTAAACTAACAAATTTTCATATGGAATTTTGTATCTACCATCGATGAATCTCAGCTTCAATTTTGCTTTGAGAGCTAACTTCATAGCATGACTCCATGAAAGCTAATTATATTAAAGGAGAAGTTACCAACGCCATCCTAGGATTATCAGATCTTGCAACGTTAATGAATCGTTCATAGTTTAAGTAACAAAATCCTTTCTCTTTAAACCAAAATCCTCCTCCTCCACACCGTGATGAAAACGATTAACAAAACTACTAGCTCTCTTTAATAACTCTGCTAAGATACTATGAACAAATCGATATCAGAAAGAATTTTAATATTTTCTCATATCATTAACCGCAACTCATCACTGTTTATATACAAAACTCAGTCTACTAACCGACTAACAGAATAACTGCTACATAACTCACTCTTCACGTGGAAAAATAAATAAATGAGTATAGAGAAGGCCTCGCGGGTGTGACTTGTTAAGTCACTCCCGTGACATATAGCTATTTATAACTATTGTTCAGGTCTCATGGGTGTGACTTAACATGTCACACCCGAGATATATAGCTATTTATAACTATTGTTCAGTAATGATATTATCTCTATCCTACATCAAAGTTTCTTCCTTGATTAAATTCTACAAATTCCCAACAATATCCACCAATTATTCCCTACCCATAAATCTAATCTTGAAATTTATTATTTCTTTGAATTTATTATTTTTTTAATTTTTAAGTGAAAGGTCCAACAATAAAACAACTTTCAGTGGAGAAAGAAATACGAAATCCTTTAAAAATTATCATTATAAATTTAGTCATCCAAGTCATATTTCAAAGCTAAAAGTATAATTCATTGCCTTGCATATCCGCACAAAAATCAAATGAAAATTAGACAGCGTAAACAAAAACATCACTTGACTGATATTAATCTTATTCTTCTATCATAAAGTCAAGTCGTTTCACATTTTGGCCCTGTGCTTTTCAAATATAAAAAATGTATATATTTGGGTGACTCTCCGAATCATGACACCTTGTCTAATTAAATAGTTAAACTGGTAAAATTTATATGGTATGTTATGTTACTTTTCATGATAAAAATTATCCATATTTAATTACCAAAAATGATGTCAATTTAGATAATACTGCAGTGTATGACTTCAAGTAACAAATTCTCTCTAAGTCGGCAACGTTTTACGCATGACTCTCCATTCGCATGAAATCCTATGTTACTATTAGCCTGTTTCAGCTCTGTATTTTTCTCAATATGATGTCATTTTATATATAATATTTAGACATAAAATAATATTATATTGGAACAGAAACAAGATTGGAATAGCCTAATAGAACAGTCCTCCTCTGCTCATTGCGTTTGATGCTCACAAAACTAAATCCTTTCAAGTTATTTACATCCCAATTTTTATTTGTCGTCACTTATCCCCGACCAGCCCACTTTCTTAAACACATGAATTAGCTTTTCATTCCAACTTAAACATCTTAGAAGCTACCATCCTATCTTGAGAATTTCAAGCCCCTCAAATGCAAACATTTCACCCTTATCCCACCACTTACGCGTCACCTAGCCAGCCTCATAAATTCTTATCTTATCCTCTACCAATTCAAATAGAATCAGCAGCAGTACTATCTGAAATCAATCTATTTCTTTTCTCACATTTATCAACATCCTCCACTCCACCGTCATCACTCAGTTCCCTCTGTCATCTTCTTCTAACCACATTGGTCGAAATTTAATTGTAGATCTCACTAATTATCCTTCCCATCACAGTCGAGTCATCCACCAAACTAGCTCAAGAAACGAAAAGTCTCATTCTATGGCATTACGTGAGAGTACTATGACCTCCCACACCATGGAAATTATGCAGCCCTAACGACCATATTTCGTCGTCCTTTTTTCACAGAACAGTCCTTTTCTAAAATAAAAAGTTAACTATACATCGAATCCACCGCCTACGATAAAGCCAAACACTACCATGAATGGATCAAGTACATGAATAATGAGATGCCTGCTCTCCTTGACAATCATATACCTGAAAATTGGTTCCCAGACCTTTAAATGCCAGTATCGTAGGCAACTAATGGGTTTCTTGTATCAAATGAAAATCATATGGCAGTATTAACAAGTACAAAGCTTGCCTTGTTGCAAAAGGATATCACCAACAATAGGTTATGACTATCATGAAACTTTCAGTCCAGTGTTCAAAGTAACAACCATTGACGCTGTCATTGCCGATGTTACAATAAGATGCTGACTAATACAACAACTGGATGTAATATATGTGTTCTTACATGGTCATATTACGAAAGATGCACGTACGGAACAACCCTCAGGTTATGTTGACTCATATAGAGATCACTTTATGGACTCAAGCAGGCACTTTGGACTTGATTTGGTTGCGTAAGTAATTACTTATACCGACTTGGATTTCATTCATCACAAACTAATTCCTCCTTTCATCAAGGTGATGCCCATATTTTTCTCCTGGTCTACCTAGATGACATTTAGTGACAGGTTCCTCTAAAGCTGTTATCCAAACTATTATTAGAAATTTGCAAGATGAATTTCCAATCAAAGATCTTAGGCCAGTTTCCTACTTCCTTGTAGTAGAAGTTCATTCCAGCTCCAATAGAGTCTCTCTTAACCAACAGAAGTTCAAATGGGAATGGAAAATTCAAAAGTTTGTTCCACACGCATCTGCAACCACTCCTCCCCTCAACAAAATCGATGACAAACTGCTCACCGTTAGAGGATAATAGCAACAAATTATTGGTGCCCTCCGGTATGCTCCATTAACTTGTCCTAATCTTGCTTTTATAGCGAACAAAATATGCAATTCATGCATTCACCGACGGATATTCATTGGAAGGCTCTCAAGCCATTGTTACGGTACATTAAACAGACAATTATTCTTAGTCTCCATCTTACTACGGATTCCTATTATCATCTTTAATGTTATTCTAACAATGACTGGGATAGTTTTAATGATAATCATCGGTCTACAAGTAGATTTATTATTTATCTGAGTAAAAATCCGGTATCGTGGACAATTAAGAAAACAACCTACTGCAGCTTGTTCATCCATTGAAGGTGAGTATAAAGCAATTGTCAATACCACTGTGGAGGTAATCTGGATTCAATCTCTTTTACATGGATTATAACCTTCCTTTTGTCAACCATTAACACTTTGGTGTGATAATATTAGCGTTATCTGTATCACCTTTAGTTCAGTTTTTCATGATTGCATCAAGCACATTGAACTTGACTATTATTTTATACAAAAGGAAAAGTTGCAGCTCATTTAATGTCTAAACAATTCATATCTATCATTAATCAAATAATTGATATTTTTTCCAATTCGATGTCAATAATTCAATTTCTATTTCTATAAAATAATTTAATTTATTGGAGTTGTAATAGAAAATAATTTATAAATTTAATGTCTCCTCAATCTTATTATATCTTTTTGTATTTATAATTTATCCTTTTTCTTTATATGTAAGCATGCGTTTAAACATTAATTATTCACATAATATGTATGGTAATCATAATTTGGATATTATTTAGAAATAACAACTACTTATATATGCTAATTTAATTCATCTATCCGATATCCTGCCCCATCATAATATCATAAAAGTTGTTCTCCCATTCCCAAAGAGGTGATGTTTCTATATCCAGTGGCACAATGTTACTGCTCTGAGAGGACTGGCCGTCGACGTGGTCACATGAGTATTCTTTCTCCGATGAGCTTATTTTGTTCAGCACAACTGTGGAGTTTCCATGAGATGTTCTTCTCTGATCATGCCCACGTTCTACTCTGCCGGTTACCTCACCTTTCCCTACCGCGAAAGTTGGTCTTCTATCATAGGAGCGCAAAACTTTAGAATCCTTGTAGACACGGCACAAGCTGAATTCATTCCTTAACTGCGCAACATAAACACATCAAAATTATTCAAGAGCAAGGATTTAACTCCGAAGGCTGTAAACATTGCCTTTATGATTATTATGATAATTATAAATGATATACGTTCAGCTTATTATAAACTATAAGTCTCAAAAAGTATGGTAACATCATCTAATTGTAGTTTGAAATCCTATTTTAGAGTATTGCACTAACTCGTAGGAACGTTAGATGTTTATAATAAAAAATTTAATAAGAATATTTACAATTGGTGAGGATAAGAATAGTCATAAGAAAACAGTTAGACCTTAGGATAAGTTGCTGCAATAATAAGAACTACAAGGTTACTGAATGTTATTTTATTGCTTACACGGTGGGTTGTTTGATGGTCGAAACTTGTTGAGGATCGCACTTCTTCTAAGACTTTGTATTCGTTCATCTTCCATTCAGTTTTTCGTCCGACTGGAGCCCTCCCATTGTAGAAAACCATAGTCCTTTTCTCACCGATACAGCGATTGTTGTTGGACGAATAAACCAAACCAGGAGTTCCTGTAGCTTTCCAATATCCAGTAGCAGTCTGTCTTTTTGGCCTCCCTCCACGAGCTTCGCTTTCTTTTCTGCGAACGAAGAAGAACCATTCTTTACTGTCTCCACGACACAGCTCTCCCGACTTTTCTGAATATAAAACAATTAAATCTGTGAAAATGCACCCAAGGATCGATGTTGTAGGGACATTAGGTAAGACGCCATGCATTATGGAACCTAAAAATTTAAGCTACATATATATATATATATAGACAGATAGATATAGTCCCCCAACACAGAATCTACACTTGATTAAGAACGACTGAAGACAGAAACATAAAAGTTCAATTTAAAACTAATGGAAAAGTGAGAAAAACCTAATGCTTTAATAATGAAGACAATACAGAAAAAGCAGAAAACTGAAATTGAAGCTGTATGAACAACAAAGTGATGATTATTTACGTGGAAGGTCCCATGGATTGAAGCCACATATATCGAGGACCGGTATAACTCGGCTCATAGCCCGGTTCAGGTCCTCTCGCTTTCCTTGTAGCTTGTTATGCAGATAAAACGAGATCAGTTCTTCTTCAGTTGGATAAAAACGAAACCCAGGTTGTGCATACTTGCAGTCCAGCGCTTCACCATAAGACTCAGGTTGTGAATTCTCCATATAATTTACTTGTGTTCTTTAACCAATACTGGTTTTGCAGGGGATTTGCACTTCACTTCCATGCTCCTATATATAGTAGTAATAATAATAATAATAATAATAAGCTATAGTAATCGATGTTGATAGAGCAAAACGAGTGGCAGAAAGGAAGTTTTTCTTGGAAGACTGTTCGTTAGGGAAAAAAATGTTAGATGTCGATGTGCATAGCTGCTCTTCTTCTTCTTCTTTTTTTTCCTTCTACGAGAGACGGAAAATGAAATATTAATTAAACGAAAAACAAGATGTTATCAATAAAAATATTATAAATAATATGATAAACAATGAAGTAACTGTTGTTGCTTCATTTAATAGTAAATAAATGTGCTTTAATAGTTAATGAATATGTACATTGTTATACAAGTAAACTTTGCGAGAACAAATGTAGCTCAATAATGATCCAGCTTTTCTAGTGCATGAAAAAGCGACAATGACCTTTAGCACCAAGTACAACCACGTAGTTGAACGGATATCAATTTGGAGTTATCTTCAGAGAGTAACTATCACAATATAATTTACTTGAGATAGAAAACTATAGTTTTGATTGAACGTGACTCAGTTAATCAGTTTTAGACATCTTTAATAAAAGCTATGTTTATCCAGTTTCTTATTCCATACTTGCTAAAGAAAATTCATTCAATGGTAGTTTTGCTAATGAGAGGTGAGTCAAAACTAAAGCAGCAGTCCCATTCAAATCTTACAAGATGATCTTGCGTGCAGTATACGAGAGATATTAAGCGAGCTTATGCAGTCTCTTTCTTTTCTATGGTAAACCCATTGAAAAGTAATTATTCTATGTATCCGCCAACTGTCGAAACCTTTGAGACTAGTGACCTCATAACTGATTCCTCATATTTGTAAAATAATATCACAGTTTTTGAGTCCCAACTAATCAAATGCAATTCAAACCTGTATTTACTAATACAACAAGACCTTGTGTTTACTAATACAAAGTTCGAACCAAAATCCTTTAACTCTGAATATTATGAGAGCTAAAGGATTTTCCAATTACATCCTTAAATTTGAACAGTAAGGAAGATGGAATCAAGTCAAAATATAATTAAGTCTAAAATAAGAGAAAAGGTTGTTCAAAAATTCTTTTTGTATGAAAAATTGAAATTATTATTTTTCATATACATATTACATAAATTTAAGCTACGTATGTATAATATTCTATTTATTATTTATTTTTAAAAATTGCCTAAAAAAACTAAGAATAAAATTAAATAAGGAATTCGATTCAATTAATTAATAATGAATTTAAATACAAGACAAATATTATACCTACGTACTAATAGTAGAATTTGGGAACTCAAACCCAAAACAAATTCACATAAAAAAAAGTAACTATTCTAAGTATCCATTACAATCCTTTCGTAAACAATGACGGTAGCAACCTGAATATTCATAATTACAAATTCATAAAACATAAATAACATATCATAATAGTTTTTGAAATGCTTTTGGGCAAAGTCTAATTAAATTGATAGTGAACTTGAGTGCAGTGCAAACTTCAGTTCTATTAATGCTAAGCTTAAGAAACAATCCTAACTTTAGAAATACAGAACTAGTAGAAAATGTAAAAATGCTCTCTGTATTTTTGTGTGTGAATAATATGATATACATCTACTTATTTATACATTTTAGGTGTCCCTAACTAAAGTAACAAATCAAAACATCATTAATGTACATGATTTTGGGAGAAAATAAAGGCTAATTACCAGGAATAGAGATTATATAAATATCTGTTGATATATGTTAATATATGTATCCCCCTCAAACTCAAGGTGGTAGTGAAGATGATAACTTGATTTTGAATAAAAGATCTTAAAAACATCAAGGTGGATGTAATTTGGTAAAACATTAGCAATTTGTGCTTAAGATGAGATCGAGATAAGTTGTACAGTTCCGTGAAGTGCATGATGACGCACAAGAATATAATGGATCTCGAATTGTTTGGTTCATTCATAAAAGACATAGTGGGCATTCTGTGTGGCACTGATTATCACAAAAGATAGGAACAGCTGAAGAAAAGATGAAACCAATGTCTTCAAGTAGCCATCATAACCATAAAAGTTCAAAGGTAGTGTTAGCTAGGGCTTGGTCTTCTGATTTAGTACTTGAGGGAGAGAAAATCGTTTGCTTCTTGCTCCGCCAAGATATGAGAGATATGCTAAGAAAGAAACAATACCTAGTGATAGATCAACGATCAGTTGGGTCTCCAACCCAGTTGGCATCTGAGTATGCACATAAATCCAATGAAAATGAATGAATGAAGTGAAGTCTATGAAACAAAGTGCCTTGAATATATTAAAGTATACAAAGATCAACAGAAAAGTGAGTAGTATGACGTTCAAACTTGAACTGACTGATAATGTGAACTACAAGAGCGATGTTTGGACGAGTTACAATAAGGTATATAAGACTACTAACTAGATGTCGATAAAGTGAACCATCACTCAGAGGAGTTATATCAGTGGTAAAGATATGATCATTAGGGTCGAATAGAGTGCTAGCAATCTTAGTATTAGTGAGACCAGCATGAGTGATAAGATCTGTGTCATACTTGGCCTGAAATAAGTAGTAGCCTAAATCATCAAAAGATACTTTAAGGCCTAAAAAATAGCTCAATGGACGTAAATCTTTTAAGATTTAAGAGTAGCAATCTCCTGAGTGTCATGACCAGTTATTATCATGTCATCAACATATAGAAGGAGAAGAGTACATACTTGATATGTTTTTCAGATAAACAAAGCATGATAATAAGAACTAGACGTAAAGGCAAGACAGTTGATGGTAGAGCTAAATTTAGCAAACCATGCTCGAGGAACTTGCTTAACACCATACAATGCTTTGCAAAGACAACAAACTTTTTAGGTGGAGAAGCATACCCAGGTGGAGGTTGCATATATACTTCTTCATAAAGATAAACATTAAGAAAGGCATTATTGATATCCATTTATAACAATTCACATTGTTTGCTTGCTACTACGGCAATAAGACTACAAACTAAAGTTAGACGAGCTATTGGAGCAAAGGTCTTCTTATAGTCAATGTCATATTCTTGAGTAAACCCTTTTGTAATCAATCGTGCTTTGTATCTTTCGATTGATCCATCAATTCGAGTCTTGATTTTGTAGACTCATTTATAGCCAATGACATAATTATTTAAAGGTAGGTCAACTAAGTCCTAAGTGTTGGTATCAGAGAGAGTCTGTAATTCTTTCGCCACTGCTTGCTTTCATAAAGGGTTAGAGCTAGCCTTATAATAGGTGCTAGGTTCATATAGAGAAACAACAATGAAATAAATATGGAAGTCTTTAAGACGAATATATGGTTGACTTACTCAAGAGGATCGATGGAGGGTTTATGAAGAATCATCAGATTCTGGTGAAGGAATAAGAGAGGAAGAGTTATTTGATGAGGATGGAGGATTTGCAGCTAGAGAATATACAATAAAATTAGACATTAGTTGTGTTAAGCTGTTCAAGCTGTAAGACAAACCTGTAGAAGAAATATCAAGAAAAAAAAGTATGGTAGGATTAAAAGAAAAATTTGTGTCAGGGTTCACTGACTCAAAATTTTAATATTATGGAAAACATTTTATGTTTCCAAAAAGTGACATGACGAGAGATTTCTAGTCTTTGAAATAGTGGATCCCAACATATATATCATTTGTGTTATATCCCATACCCTAGAAAACAATATAAACATGCTTTGGGTTCAAGTTTGGTTTGCTTATGAGGTTGTAATAGAATAAGCACGCACATCCAAAACCTTTAAGAGATTGCTAACTAGGAGCATGATTGAATAACCACTCATATAAAGAGATATTACCTATGATAGGAGAAGGAATGCGATTGATGATATAGACAATAGTAAAGGTTGCTTCTCTCCAAAGGGTTTTATCACAAGAAGATGATATAATAAGGGCTAGAGTAGTGTCAAAAATACGTTTATGTTTACATTCGACTCAACCATTTTGTTGAGACGAGATTGGACAGGATCTCTAAATGATGGTCCTTTATTAATTAAGACAATTTATGAATTTTGTATTTTTGTTTTCCATTGCATTATCAATTTGAAATACTTTAATCTTGTAAGAGAACTGAGTGTGAATCATATTAGCAAAATGAAAGTAAATGGAGAATAGTTCAAATCTATGGTGCATTAGATAAATACATATATAGTGAGAAAAATCATTGACAAAGATCACATAATATTTCATGCTACCCATAGTTTCAAATTTGGAGGTGTAGGACCCAAATATCATAATGAATTAGATCAAAAGGTGCTAAAGGGATAGAATCATCGAGAGAAAATATGGTAAAGCATGATTTTTATATAGTTAATAAGGGACACAACCAAAATGTTCAGTCTTAACATGACCTAGGTTACCGTTAGAGATTAAAGACCCTAATCTAGAGGTAGAAAGATACCCAAACGAGAGTACCATATATGAGACGTGACAACACAAACAACAAGCTTTAAAGGAAGGTTTAGTGAAGTAAGCTCAAACAACCGTCCAACCTTACGCCCTTTCCTAAGTATTTTTCCCATATGTGGATCCTGTACAATGCAACCACGACTCAAAAAGGATAATATATCACCGAGTTTATATAATTTTTCAACAAAAATAAGATTTAATGAGAGTTCAGAGACAAGAAAGGTTTTAGGTAGGTGTAATGTGGATGTGTGAAGAGTACCTATATATTGTAGATGCATAGTAGAATTATTGGTAATGTGAACAATGCGTGGAATAGATGGTATTGCTAAAGATTCAAGAATAGAAGAATCAAAGTTCATACGATTATAATAGGCAGAATCGATATACTAAGGGTTTGAGGTACCTGATGTGATAGTTAGGGAAGAGGAGGAGACTGTAACAGAATCTAGTTGAAGTTGTTAGAGAAGGGCGTGGATGTTCTTTAAAGAGAATTTGGGATAGGTGAATTTTGTTGGCCCCTCAGTGGTAGTAGTAATAGTGGAAGCATACTAGGGATACTTGGAAGAATTACCTTGTCTAGAGTTATGTTTTAGTCATTTTCTACATTCTGAGATGTGATGTCCAAGCTTTTTGCAATAACTATAAGATCCTTTATAAAACTTCTTACTTGAGTTATGAGAAGTTTGAGATGAGGTATAAGTTGCAAGCACAAGATTAAAAGATGGGACAAATCTTTCAATTAAGGTGACTTTCCTCTAAGATGAATCCTTAATAACAACGTCGAAATTGGGTAGAGTTACTTTATGAAGAAGAGAAATGTGAATGGGTTTAAATTCATCCTCGAGAGTTATAAGCAAATGTCATATATGTTGACAATCTCGAAGATTTATGTAGAGCATAACAGCATTAGGACTAGGCCAGACAGGATTGCCAAATGCTAGTTGATCGTAAAGTTCTTGCAATTTAGACATATAATTGTGTATTATCTATCTAGGTTATTATTGCATACAATGAAGTCTCCTATACAACTAAAATCGATGGACATCATCTGATACAGAGTAATGATTTTTTAGGAAATTTCATACCTCCTTAGTTGTGTCAAATTGCCAAAAATCAAGTTTAATGGCTTTGCCACATGTATTTCAAAACCATATTAGGATTTGATATTTCATTCCATCCTATGCCACTAATTTTTCAATGAATACATCAATGTCTTTATCTTTATTTTGAGTAAGTTTAGGTATTTCTATGGTAACAATACACTAAACGAGTCTCCATTTAAGAAAGCTACACATTTCCTGAACCCAAAGATCATATTTGGAGCCATCAAAGATAGGAATGTATTAGAGAAGTTTAAAGGCATCCATAGTGAAAGAATATAATAAAAGAAGAGAAAATCTACTTATAGAGATCGAATTTAGTAATTTTGACCTCAGAATTGGATCCAGAGCGTTGAAAAATCTTAGGATTTGGTCTGGTTTGTAGAGAACTTGAATTAAAATGTACTACACAGGGCAGTCAAATCGTCGGTGAACTTCTTTTCGAGCTAAACCAAACTAAACTAATGGGTCTAAATCGAATAAAAAAGGGAGACAACACATGGGGAAAAAAAGGAAATGACACGTGTAAGATGACATGGCAATAAACTATGATGATGTGACAAATGACATGATAAGTGATGTGGCAAATGACTATGATTTTAGGTTATGTGGCAGATGATGCGATGATGACGTGTATCTCCCTTCCTGTATGTAAACAAAATCATTTTGTCTTAGAGCAAAATGATGTCATTTAGGTAGTCTTCTTCCTCCAAAAAACCAGCAACTAGGGTTTTAGGGATTAGTAGTTATCGATGGTGCATGAAGGAGCATGGAGCTGCTTTTGGAGGTGAATTTTACATCGTTGTGATCTACTCAAGAAGAGGAATAATTTGGTATTTGACAAATTTTTTTGGAGTAGATTTAAGATCCCATAATACAAAAGCATAATGCTTGAGAGGAAGAGTGGATAAGGTTACAAAAGTTTGAATCATTTTGTTACAAAGGAGACTCTGATATCATATAGAAATAGAGAACGAATAGAAGATGTAGAAATGCTCTCTATATTTTTGTGTGTGACTAATATGATGTACATCCACCTATTTATACACACTAGGTGTCTCTAACTAAAATATCAAATCAACACAGCATTATTGTACATGATTTCAGGAGAAAATAAAGGCCAATTACAAGAAATAGTTAACTGAATAAATATGTATTGATATACATTAATATACGTTAATACTAACTTAGAACCTATCCCTTTAACTATTATGAGAATAAAAAATTTAATTAGATTTTAATATTTAAACAACAAGAAAGATGTAACAAAATAAGTTGAATTATGAGTAAACAATGAGAAAAAAGTTTTTAAAATTTGTGTTAAATAAATTATTGACTATATATATGTATATAATTATCTAATTATATCTTTTAAATAAATTACAAAATAAACTAATGATTAAAAACTTAAGAATAAGTTCAATATAATTAATTGATAATGAAATCAAACTACCTACCAGGAGTCCTTTCTATTCCCTTTTTGCTTTTTATGGAGAATGAGTGGATCAAGTTAGGAGGACAATTGCGGGCTATTACAAGTTTTTGATATAAAAATATAAAAATTATTTTTTCAAATACGATTCTTTTTCAATTATATAATGATATTCAAATTAAATTGTTAAGATAGAAAATAATATAATAAAATCAATATTTCCAACTCTAATTTTAAATTCTTCAAAAATACAATAATAGAATTAATTATTCTAATTATCTATTAGCAGCATCTTCTAAAAAATGAAAAAAAAAGAAATATTATATTCAGGGTCGTTCCTTTTTTTTTATAGATCCTGGACAAAGTAGAAAAAAGTTCCTATTTTTGCCTATTTTAGGCCCTCACAAAGAATATAAATAAGTAAAATATGTGCCCTTTTATTGTTCTTTATGAAGTCAAGAGTAGACTCTATTTTGATTCATTTTATTTTTTATGAGGATAAAAATAAGCCCTATTTTATCATTTACAAGGATGGGCCCTGGTATCAAAGCCCTGTGAGAATTACATTCTCTTTTAAAACTTTTTCATGGTATCAAAGCCCGATAAAAGCTCAAAACATTCAATTTTCATGGCCACTACTTCTCTTGTTGAATTTGAATTTAAACTAAAACTAGACAATAATGAACTGCCTACTTTGGCGACCATAAATGGAGCAATTAATTCAAAGCATCTACATGGCTCATCACCTTATTGAAGGCAACAAACCACTTAGTGAAACTACAAAGGACAATAATAAAACTAAATCCTAACTATGTTATCTGGAAAAGTAATGATCACTACAAAACTAAATCCTAACTATGTTATCTGGAAAAGTAATGATCACTATAATAAAAATGACCTTTGGTTACGAAAAAATTCATCACTAAAAGTTCCAAAATCGTGACTAATAGTAATTAGCGACGATTTATATTCGTTGCAAAAAACGTCGCCAAATCCCTGTAGCTGAAAATTATAGGCAACATTTTCACTAATCTTTGCTAATAGTTTTTGCCTATGCTTTATTTTTATAGCTAAAAACTATTAGCGACGTTTTAAAAACTCGTCACCAATATATTTTCGCTACGTTGAGTTTTCGTAGCTAAAAATTTTATCTACTTTTTCAAAAATGTAGCTAGTTGTTTTTAGCTACGTTCCCATAAACGTAGAAAAAGATTTTTAGCTACGTTTTTTAAAACATAGCCAAATGTTTTTAGCTACGTTTTGTAAAATGTAGTCAAATTTTTAGCATCATTTTAACGAAATATTATACCATGTTAATTATAATTATTTATGCCATTTTTAATTCATATTATTGTATATAATATTTAGATTTTTTGTTAAATTATTATATAAAAATATAATACAAAATTAATTAACAATTGGAAGCATTGTATATCAAAAATAATATATCATTAAATTATACCAACAAAAAATATTCTTGGTATACAAGATTTTAATTACAACTTTAACAATTCTTATAGACAAAATAATAAGTACAGAGACTATTTTACAAATTATAAATGTTGAGATTACAAAAAAATTACAACGTGACTAGAATGACAATAAGTTTGTCCATGTCGATGAGAGCAACTTCATACGTCAGCCATCATATATGAAAGATTAGCCATAAGAATCATGAAAGCTACTTCAAGATCGGTAGAGTGCTTGAAATTATGCATAATTAAGCTAGTTTGTTTTTAATTGGGAAAGAAGAAAGGAGGGTGATGGAATGGGAAAGTAATCCAGCAAAATATTCATTGAAAACCATTAACTACCTTCCAAAGTACTTCTTCTTTATCATGTAAGCACTCAACAATCCAATCTGAGAGTAAAACAAAAAATGATTTTTGTAATATATATGCATTGGGTGCATCTATAACTTCAGCAACGAAATAAAAAGATTGCTCCAAGTGTTAAAACAATGAATATAACACTCTTAAGCTAAAGCATTGTTTATAGTTCAAAATGGATCTTCAAAAACTTTATTCAGATATAACACTCTTAAGATGAAGTAATTTTATGGTAAGAAGCAATCAAATCAAATATGAAATAGGAGGCCAGCATTTGCATAATCCAAATCTATAATGAAGCATATTTCTGCATGTCTTATCTAGGAGTTTACTTTCTAACATGCAATCAGTAGAAAAGCAAGTTTACTTTTTAACATTTCAACTGTCATAGGATACAAGAAACATAGGAGTAAACATAACTTACTTCCTTGCCAAAGAGTAAAAAACTGATGAAAAATAGATATTGAAACCTAAAAGCATCTAACATGGTATATTCACTACAATCAGTATTTCCTGACATCATTTCAAGATATTGACATGATTCATACGTTAACCATTGTCCATTCTCATTACCAAGCATTATCTCCTCATCCCTTCAACAAGTCTGCAATATCAAAAGACAACAACAAATGTGCAGTATTAAAAAAGAGAAAAGGTAAACTCTTTTGGTGCTTCACACTGGACTGAAAAACATCTCCACATCAGTAATTTTGGTGGCTAGAACGACCAAAACTAGCCACAAACTATAGAACTCTTAAACAATTCAAATTCTAGCTTTCTAGTCCTTGGTTTCATTAGAAGTTTAAACCACAAGAAATCGATCATACTTACTTGTCAAATTCAATAGCAAAAGCTCATTGACCTGTGGTTGCCAATGTCCACTATAATGCCTGAATACAAAATCGGTTCGACACACTGGTGTAAATTTTCCTACAGCATAAAGGAAGCATTTTCAGGAACAACGTAGAAAGACGTAAATCAACTTCTATACCTATACTTTTAAAATAGCAAGAAGCTCTGCCAAACGCAAAAAAGTTTACCTCTTAGTAGCTTTCTAAGTATCATAAATCCAACTCTTGAAAGTGTAGGAATCAGTACGTCTAATATCACATAGCAACTATTCGAAACAAAACATTAAACACCTTGAGAGCATAGAAACATATAATCAGTAGATGCAAGTTAAAAGAGAGGACAACGTTAACAATTAGTAGCTTTCTTCAACTAAGTCACCACAGAGTTTAGCCGTATCCCACGGCCACACCCAACATCCAAAGCCAACTTCACCGTTGACCAATCACTAACACACCCCACCATTCTCTACCTCATTTCGTGATGCAACACCAGTGAACTATAAAAGAAGTTCCCGGCAGTGAAAAAAAGGTGAACCCCTGACAGAGTCGTTACATAACCTGTGAACCCAGCGGCAAAGTGGGCAGTACCACTTGGGTTGTTTCCAAAGAGGAGAAAGGTCTCCAAAAAGCTACAGATGGGTTCGAAGTAGAAAAGAAATGTGAAAGAAAGAACAGAGAAGAAGACGGCATGGAACAAGAGGAAGAGAAGTGTTTGCCACTGCTCCATGCCGTAGATAGCATAGATCTGGGTCCATTCTCTGGTTGTGGAGGTGGGTTTTCCATTTCTAGGATTGAAATGGTGGAGATGAGGCCTCACCGTGATTGACATTGAGCAGAGGATGAGGGATGAGTGTTTTAAGCTTTATGGCCTTTTATTTTAAGCGTCATTATCGTTTACATTCCCTGTTAAAATTGTTTGGTATATTTTGCGACGATTCTTCAAATCGTTGCCAAAGATCATATTAGGCGACGATTTTTAAAAATTCATTGCCAAATGGTCAATTAAGGTCATCTTTTCGCACCAAATCAGGACCCTTTTGCTACAACTTTTAAAAATCGTCGCTAAAAAGTCCATATTTTGTGACATTTTTTCAAAATGTTGCTAAAAAGTTTACATTTTGTGATATTTTTAAAAAATGTCACAAAATATAGACCCTTTAGTGATGATTTTTTACAATCGTCATCAAATAGTCCTCATTTAGTGATGATTATGAAAATCGTCATAAAAGCTTACTCTTTTGCGACGATTTTTAAAAGAGTCGTCAAAGGCTTACTTTTAACTACGATTTTTAAAGCGTAGAAAAAAATTCATTGCTAAATATCTTCCCTGCTATAGTGGAGGGGTTGTAGTGGATGGTCTCCTAATAGCATTTTTATTGAGAGACATTGACACTGATGTTTTGGTCCCTCTAAAAAATATTAGCTCAACACAAAAGGTATGGAAATCCATCGAAGAGTAAATTATCCATATGATGGAAAAGGAAATGGTTTGGAATGAAACCTTGATGTCTTTGAAAAATGAAAATCTCTCTCTAGATGAATATATCAAAATTTTAAATGTAGTGTGCTAGCTTTGTGCCATCAAGAAACTTATGGATGAAATGAAGAAAGTGTTTTAATTAGCTAGAAGTCTTAGGTCAAAATTTCATGACTTCAAAATTTTCATGCTCATAATGCCTCTATATCCTTCCTTCCAACATTTTGTGTCAACTCTATAAGCATATAAATAGATGCATTATAGCAACCACAATGACTAAGATAGTTTGCTTCAACATAACCAAGCATTCATTAGTTAAAGGGTAGAGGATGTAGCAAAATTGGTGGAAGATTCAACTCTCGTAACAAAAGGGTTCAATTCTATAGCTAGAAATAATTCTTATCCTCACTTAAGCTATCATTCAAACAATGGAAATATATGGCAACTAACAATTAATGGCTAGAATCACAACAAACAATTGAAAGAACCTGTAACTTGCCAAATATGTGACAAGACCAATCACTTTGCAATTAAATGTTGGAATTGTTTTGACCATTCTTTCCAACCTAAAGATTAGCTTCATAAATCTTTTGCCACAATGAACATTAAGAAAAATGATGATATAAACTTGTATACATACTCAACAGTAACCACACATATATGGAAAATTATCTAAGCAAACTTACCAAAATTAAAAGATATAAAGGTATAAACACTATTTTTGTTGGCAATAGTGAAAGTCTTAATATTTCTCATACTGGAGAAGGAAAAATTAAAACTAACAATAGAACCTTAAAGCTTAAAGCTTAAAGATGTTCTTATTATTCCTCACGTTAAAAAGTATCTTATATTTGTAGAAAAATTGACTAAAGGTAATATTTGTAGTATTACAATCAATGCTAGTAACTTTTCTATGAAGTATTAACAGTGCAAAATTCTACCTAAAGAGTGTTGATAGCTACTTCATGTTTAGCTTAAAATTTTTTAAATTAATTAAAGTTGCTATACTGCAAGTATACGACTCATATAAAATAATATAATAAGGTATTATTTCTTCGAGGATTGGTTAGTCACCTTGTAATTCACATTGACTTTTGTTTGAGTAAATCAAATAAATAGAAATTGAAATTGCAAAAATGCACAATTTAAAGGTTTCCAAACACATTTCAAAATGTTACAAAAATAAGAATACAAATTTAGTTTAGAGAATAAAATTATAAGGTTAGGTTCACTCTTTCCATACCATGTAATCCTTTACTCTGGTAATGTAATCCTAATTAATCTCAATACTCGAACAATTAAGCTCAAAATAACGATTAAAGTTCAGTATGTAATCTCTCAACCTACACTCTTTACTTAACCGATAAGTGGATATGAAGTAACCTATTGGAAAGCCTTCAAAACATCAAGGATCTCTCTCTAAATGTCATGTTAGCTTAATGTGTAAAGTGTTTTCAAAGCTGCCCACTCTCATGGTACATCCAAACTGATGTCCTAACTCCATTTCTCAATGTAAGCAAGGAACATAAATTCAATATGTCATAAGCATTAAAGCAAACCATAGTGAGTTTTTACATAGTTATAGTAAGAACAACCTCAAAATCTACTTAGAAATCCATTACAATCATCAACAACATCCTCACAAAAAGTCCATAAATCTTCTCCATATAATAACTAAACAAAAACAAATGAGAGAAGAGAGAATATAAGGCTTATGAGTTGAAGAAAAAAGTTGGAACTTGGTGTGGTAACTTTGAGATCTTTTCAAATCACTTAATTCTTCTTGAAAATCCACCAAAAAATATGTCCATCTTCCTCATTTTTGTGTGCTGCATGACCCTCCTCTCCTTCTAGGGTTTAAAATGGGGTTTTATACCCTTTGGGTGCTTAAGCCAACTTAAAATGGATATGGATCAAGCTAGAAATGTTAGCTGGAAAGCTGGAAAAATCCAGCTTCTACTTAGGAAATTCCAGCTTTCTCCTTTTGATACCTACATCAAGTCCATATTTAAGTAAGTTGATAATTAAGTCCACATGTAAGTAAGTTGATAATCAAGTCCACATGCAAGATATATATACATCGAAACACATTAAAAGCATGCAAAACCTAAGCTTAAAAACCTTCATTTATAACTTAACATGTAATTTATCATATACAATCACATAAACATGCAAGTTATATGAAAATAACATAATACCTGGGCTAAACGTCCTAGTATGTATACTAAACATACACATTATAACATAAAATGACTTAGACAATCCTATAACAATGGTCGATAAAATCTGTAAGCACACAGAATCGTTTCTAGTACCTACAAATCAATTATTCCAAGGTCATATCTCACAATGACTAAGATACTCACTACTGAATTAATCCTAATTACTTGAACCAAAATAACAAGAAAATTAAAAGATGATTGGATTAGAGCAAACAATAAATTATAAAGACTGTAAATAAACAAACAAGGTAAATATGATGATTTAGACTTAGGGCTTCGGGTTCACCAATTTAAGAGATTGATCGATAGATTATGGAATTAATTGAATGATGAGTTATAATAACAATTACACAAATTCACTTATATTCTCTCTCAAGACATATAAGAATATCTAACAAGTTGATTACCATCTCTCAATGTGAAACTTAACTAGTCAAATTCATTACGAACAAGCAACCATAAGTTATTACACTAGTTCAGGATATCTCTATCTCTAAATCTAATGTGTTTATCTTCCTAGAGCACAAATCATACTTCACCTCTCAGTCCATCATATGATACCTAAGGTTGCATCTATGGTGATCAAGCATAGAAACAATAATGAAGTTCAAGAAAGATAAATATAACCCAAGAACTTTCATTCAACACCAATCAATCCATAAAACATAAATTAATCCCCAAAATAAGCTACATCCCTAACACTAAATGAGGTTTAGTTTTAGAACATGATGAAAAAATCCAAACAAATAAAGATAATCAACATCCAAGAAAAGGGTAGAGAGAGAAGATTGAGAGAACACAAAACAAGCTTGCTTCCAATGCTTGATTCAATCCTCCTTCTTCCTCTTCTTTGCCTCTTTTAGATGCCTCCTTTGTGTGATGCCTCGTTTTCAGTGCCAGAACCCCTCTTTTGGTCTTAAAATGAGTATTTATAGTATCTTGGGCTCAAAGAAACCTAGTTTTTGCCAAACAAGGGAAGGAGGATCGTAACAGTGACGTCAAAGTCCGTTAGGTGGACCCTCATGTCCGTTGGGTGGACATTTTCTATCTTCCAGAGCAAATTTGGCCAACAAATGTTTGTTAGGCAGACTTCATATCAGCTGGGGGGACTTTTTTGAGTTTTCCAGCTTTCCATCTCTGCTTATGTCCGTTTGGAGGGACATTATGTTCGCTGGGTGGACATACACTGGACATCTATAGAAACATGCAATTTTAACGCCTTAGATGGCAAAATCTCTTCTTAGAGTCTTCACGGAAGTTGTAGAACTTGGAGTCCCCTTCAAAAGTGTATTTGAATGACCTTAATCTGACATCCACAGAGAAGCTTATACCTCTTGCCCCAAAATCTATCCATTTGAACCTATTAAGCAATAAAGTTAAAATGTGAGAGAATTAAATAGATAAAGCTCAAAATTCACATAAAGATAAGTTAAATTAGTTCCAATTCATCCCAAAATCATATATAAATAATTTAACTTATCAAATTCCCCCACACTTAAACTATTGCTTGTCCCCAAGCAAAAACAAAAGAAAACTAACTACTAAATCCCCGAACAAGTTATTGATTCCACTTTCATAGGTGTACGGTGGCATTTAGCATATGCCACAAGCCTTTAAACCACTATGCGTCCATAATGGAAGAGTTATAGTCTCCTGAGGGTTTACTTAAAACGAACGATACTCACAAACATTTTCTTTCCATCGCTCCACACCTAATCATCATCATAGCTTAATCCAATAAGTTGAAAGCATTATAGGTAAGATTTGAAATATAAACATAAGGTCATATAATACTTCATAAATTAGATCACAAACTAAGCAACAATAAGACATCATAATGCTTCAATTAATCAAATTCACATGTTATGAATGAAGTCTCTCATAAAACATTCACTTTCACACGTAAGTATTTAAGGGTGACTCTAAATCATCTTCTAATGCATGTCTCTTACCATAAGCTTGCATCTTATCTACTTCTCCACTACTCCCATCTATGATATATCCATGAATCAAAAAGGTCTTTATTCCTTTGGTTGTAATGGGACCAAAGGGTAAAATAGGCTAAGAAAGAAAGGATAGGAATTCAAACATTCAATAATTAGTAGAGCATAAACTACAAATATTACAATCATCATTGACAAAATTTACTGAGAAATTGCCCAACAACCATTATACTTAGGAAACTCCACCAACTCTATTATTAAAATTTCCATCATTCTTTCACCTTGGAATCTGAAGTGAACATGCCCAACTTTTCAAAAACACCATTTAGATGCCAAATTTTCTTTTCTTTTTTTCATTTTTTCATTTTTTATTTTATTTTCTTTTATTTTTCAGCATGTTCCTTCAAATTTCATAGAAAACACCCCCACACTTCTTCCTTTGTATACCTATCAATAAGAGAATTGAGTGCACCACATTTATAGCTCTACTAACTATCGAACAAGGATAAATTTGTTTTTCTTAGTTCAAGGTTCTTTGGAATAGGTTTACAAAGAAAAAGGCTCAAATACAGTCAATAGGCACAAAGGTTTTACTAGGGGATTGATATATAAAAAGGGTTGGCTATTTAGCTCAAGCTCAATCCTAATGCCTTTTATCACTTTCATGAACATACCATAGCATGATTATGTAACCTCGAAAAGATGCAATGCAAGTTCTAGAAGTAAACATACATAGAAGAGAAAATTATATCACTCACAAGAAAAATAGGATTAGGTGCAATCCTTTAGGCTCAAAATAGCTCACTTGGTGATGTTTACTCATTCAATAGCATTCTCATTCAATCAATTTAACATTTTAGCATCCAATTATGACAAGGTATGTAATTAATTTAATCATATTATGTATCTTATTTAAGATCAATCATACAGACAATACAATTAACTCATTAAATTGGATTATAATGACAATTAGAATGTGAAAGATGTATAAGTATGCAAACATGCATGATGAAAATATGCAAAATTAATTAATGCAAAACTACACAAAACAAAGGTTAATATAAATATTTTTTTTAGGAAATTGTAAGATACTTCAATGCAAAATAATGCATGCAAAATCATCAATTTATCCTCCCCCACGCTTAGAATCAACATTGTCCTCAATGTTGGGTAAGATAAAAAAAGAATAATGCGAAGAACGAAATAAGGAGTAAGGGTAAAAAAAACCCTGAAATAACTAATTGCATTGTCAAGAAACCAAATTCTGCACCTTGTATTCCTATCTCCCATCAAGCTATACATGACAAAATTATGGAGATAGAACAAAATAGCACTAAAGTTATCCTTACAATTTGCCACAGTGAAAGAAACAAAATAAAACATAGGGTCAGATTAAAATAAAGTGCGAAGCTAAATGTAAGAAATTGAAAATGCACATGCAATCCTAGGATCCTATGGTATCACAATCTCGAAGGAGGTGGCTGTTGCTCTAAGAAAGCCCTCAACATATCTTCAATCCTAGTTTATGAAGCTGCAAGATTTCCCACTTCAGCCCGAAGATCTCTAACTTCTGCCCGAACTTCTTACAATTGAGCCAGAACCTGATTATCCCCTAGAACTGGATTAGCTCTAGATTATTGTGCAGCGAGTGCATTTGGATTGTCCCTCTCTCGATGCGGATTGACCCACCTATTAGGAGCATCTTTTCTATAGTTGAATTCCCTCATTTTATCAGCATTGATGGCATCCACATTAATAGTATAGGCCACTTCTTTATTTTTCTTGAGGACCTTGAGACGCCCAAATAGCTGGCTCAATAACACTGGAAACACAAACCTCTTCGTCTCAGCCTTATGATGGACTACTTGCCACATAGAAGTCATTATCATCTGGGCAATAGCAATGCCTAGAATTGGTCATTCAGGAAAAACATCTTGTCCAAGTACAAGTCTTCATTATGGAGGTACCCTGAATCACTAGCCTTAGGCATTACATTATGAGCAAGCAGGAATGCCACCAATCTAGGGCCAATATGAAGGGAATCGCAATGTATAAAGGTGCACTGGTTTGTTAATGGCATAGTGACTCTAATCCCAAGTTGAGATATAGCTTCGAATTTATCCCATTGACTATCAATTGTACATCTTGCCCGTTTGTCAAAAGATGGAACTTGGCCTCCCACTAGCAGATCTAAATGTCCATTAATCAGATCTTCTGTTATGACCACTGCTTTTCAATTCACTCGAGAAGTGAGCACTGGAGGTTATTTATCGGCTACCTCACTAAAGTTGGCATAAAATTGTTTCACCGCGACTAAGTAGCATGCACCTTTGAGGTACAACAGTTTGCCCCAATAAAATTTGTCCAAGTTTGCCCTCAAATTGCATGCTTCATCAATACCCTCTTCAACTGAGACTTCGATCACAAATTTTTCTTTTTCTTATTGAACCAAGCTGCACATTGCTCACTGATGAACATAGCTTAATCAAAATCCGGTTCCTATGCTTCTGCGACCAAATTTTTACCCCTAGCAGCTCTAGAAGATTAAGCAGTACTCTTCCTTGCAATTTGCTTAATTTGTGACATTGAATGATAGCCACACAACCAGTTATACTCTTAACAAAGCAGAGCTTAATCTCAACAACTAACCACCAATCTCAATAACAAACTCAATCACAACAACAAAAAACCAAAACAGTTTCAATCTCAATCACAAACCAACACTCTCAATTTCAACCACAACCTAGCAATCTCAACATGAGCAAAACTCAGCAATCTCAACACAAGCCAGCAATCTCAACACAAAATCTCAATCAACCACAATCGTATGGATTTCAAGCATCAATCAGAAATTTTATCCATGATTTTACCTATAGTTGGGAAAGAACACTTACCTATGCTAAATTGAAATGAAGATTGTGGATAATCAACTTGAAACCTTAAAAAGATCCCCCAAAATCACGAACAGGAGTTGTGGTGGCAATATCGTGGCAGAAGAGAGCAACCAAAGAACGATGTAGGAGACTAGGGTTTGGGTAGGTGGGAATGTTGTGGGATGATGCTGTCGAAGGGAAGAGAGGAGGAAAAGAAGAGAAGAAAAAGTAGGAAAATCTGGGCAAGAAGGTGAAGGGTGTGAAGGTTGGAAGAAGAAAATGAGGGGGAGAATGCGGGGGAGGGTGGAGAGAGTGCGGGAAAGAATAAAAAAAATAGGTTTTAAAGTGAATGTGAGTAACGTCCATTAAGCGAACTTAATGTCTGCTAGACGAACATTCTCGGGTTTCCTATTCTGCTGCAAGGTTGATAAGTCCATTAAGCGGACTTAATGTCCGCTAAATAAACATTTTTTGGTTTCCTTAGTTGCGTTGAAATTGCTAAGTCCATTAGGCGGACTGAATGTCTACTGAATGGACCTTCTCTGTTTTCCTGAACTGCGCTGATGGACTCCGTTGAGCGGACTTCATGTCCCCTAAATAGAATTTTTCTATGAATCTAAGGCCATCTCACTTAGTTCACTCCTATTTTTCCCCTTCTAACTACTCAATGATACCATAGGACTATATGCATGATGTATGAATGAAAATAGTAAAATATTAAATGAAACAAAGAAACATTGCAAATTACCTCCCCCATACTTAACATGGGTCTTACCTCTAGGATTGATGAGTCGTGATCACGCTATTACTCATGCTAATAAGAGGTGTCATTGGGATGTCTCATAAACACTAACCCTATGCAACACACGGTAAACTAGAATAAGAAGATATGAAAAATGATGACATTAATAAAATAACACAAAGAGTTAGAAACGTTGGGTTGCCTCCTAACAAACGCTAAATTTAATGTCCTCAACTGGACTAGGCCACATGATGTTAATTTTGGAATGTGATGGTGGAAATATATCCAACAATCTCTGCCTCAAATAGTGCTTAAGTCGTTGCCCATTGACTATAAAGGGCTTTTGTTCATTCGTTTTAATCTCCATGGCTCCATGTGGGGATACTTTGGTCACCACGAAAGATCCAGACCATCTTGACTGCAAATTCCCTAGAAACAATTTTAAACGAGAGTTAAATAGCAAAACTTTTTGACCAGGTTTGAATTCTTGCCAACGGATGTGCTTGTGATGGAAAGCCTTGGTTCTCTCCTTGTATATTCGAGCATTCTCAAAAACATTTAGGCAGAATTCATCTAGTTCATTTAACTCCATCAGTCTCCTCTGATTTTCCACATTAGGTTTGTGGTTTTCCTCCACTAAAATCCTGTGAACACAAACAGAAGGGTTAATTCCCTTTATGTTAGCAATATTCCAAGCAATAGCTGATTTATGTTCACGTAACACCCTTAATAACTTCTCTTTTTGAGAGGAATTCAAAGAAGAAGAAATAATAACTAGATATGTATTTGATTCTCCTAAGAACGCATACCTCAAATGAATTGGAAGCTATTTTAATTCAGTTTTTGGTGGGCTTAATATGGAAGGTAACAATTTAGGTTTAGGAGGGCTCAATTCTTCAATTTGGGGTCTATACCTAAAACCATTACCTTGCAATCTATATGTATAGTCCACTAACTCATCATCCAATTCATTCTCATCTATTCCTAAAGCTAGGCAAGTCTCTAAAGCATCATCATGCATTAATTTAGGAATAGATTAAAGTGTAAGAGAATCAATTACATCTATCTTATAGGTGACTTCATCGAAAGAGGGTCCCTTTAAAACTTTGAAAATGTTAAACACCTCTTCCTCATCACCCTCTCTCAAGGTCAGCTTACCATCTGGGACATCAATCAATGCTCCACCAGTGACTAAGAATGGTCTTCCTAAAATTATAGGAACCTGCATATCGAAATCCATCTCAAGCACAACAAAGTCAGTCGGAATTATAAGCTTATCAACTTTTACTAGTAAGTCCTCAACTATACCAATAGGGTATCGAATTGATCTATCAGCAAGTTGTAATAAAATTGTAGTTGGTTTGAGTTCACCAATTCCAAGCCTGTTATAGAGAGAAAAAAGAATAAGATTAATACTTGCACCTAGGTTATATAAGCATTGAAAAATATTAAAAGCACCGAAGTGATAAGGAATAGTTAAACTCCTTGGATCCTTTAACTTAGGGGGTAGTTTATTTTGTAAAATAGAACTACACTTCTCAGTTAAGGCCACTGTCGCAAAATTGTCCAGTTTCTTTTTATTGGAGATGATTTCCTTCAAGAACTTGGTGTAAGCAGGCATCTCAGCAAGTGCTTCAGCAAAAGGGATGTTGATTTGGATCTTCTTGAAAAGGTCAAGGAATTTCTAAAATTTGGAATCATCATGCTTCTTCCTTACCCTTTGGGGTATGGTATGGGTGGCACAAAGGAAAATTCTGAAATTGGTGAAGACTCCTTCTTTATTTTGGTTTCTTTAGCCTCTTTTTCTTTATTCAAATTCACAATTTCAGCATCCTTGGTTTCATTTATCTTAACTTCCTTCTCCTTAGGAACCACACCTTCTACCACTTTACCACTCCTCAAATGAATTGTATGATGAATTTCCATACAATCCTATTTTGGATTCACTTGAGTATTGCTAGGTAGCTTTCCCTTACCTCTTTCACTCACCTCTTGACTAATTTACACCTCTAAATTTCTGATGGCAGCTTGGTTAGACTGGATGTTCTGCTCCATTCTGTTCATGGCTTGAGAGCTAGCTTGAGCACTTTGATCCATCTTGCTCACAAGTTGAGCAAACATATCTTCAAGCCTATCCACTTTTTTCTTCAAAAGTGAAGGGAATTGTTGTTGTGCAAAAGATGAAGGAGGTGAATATTGCTATTTTGGTGGCGTTTGGAACCCCGGTGGTCCCATTAGTTTTACAGCCCCTTAATTTTTGCATGAAAAATTTGGATGAAACTTCCAACCTTCATTATAGGTGTTTGAGAAAGGATCAAATCTCTGACCTTGTCTACTAACATAGTTTACCTCTTACTCCGGCATTATTGCTTCAATGTTCATACAACCCGTTGCTATATGCCTAAATCTACCATAAAGATGACCAGACTTGTTGTCATTCATCAACATATTCAACTTCTTATTTATCTCAGCAACTTGGTAAGCCATGTTAGATCTAGATCCTACTTCATTAAGAATAGCATCTTTGCTCCTAGTCACCTTACAATGTGTATTCTCCGTAACTTTTTTGAAAATATTCTATAACTCTTGGAAACTCAGGTTACTAATATTCCCACCAGCATTTAAATCCATCAACGTCTGATTGTGATCAGTGAGACCATAGTAGGAAAACTGAGTCAAATAGTATGTATCAAATCCATGATGAGGAAACTGGTTAAGGAGATCATTAAATCGCTCCCATGTTTCATGAAAATTTTCTCCCTCTTTCTGCGAGAACCAATGTATCATCTTCCTTAGTTCGAGAGTTTTATGGGCTGGATACCACTTCATCATGAAAGTCTCCATTACTTTGTCCCAAGTATCAATGGAATCAACCTCCAAACTCAACAACCAGTTTCTTGCTAATCCCTTCATGCAATGAGGAAAACAACTTAGCCTTAACTCATCTTCGGACAATCCATGCAATGAAAGAGTCTGAATTGTAGCATAGAAATCTCTCATAAAGGCTAGAGCATCTTCACTCAACATTCCATTAAATTGTGGCAACATAGATAGATGAATTTGCTTCAATTCATAATTTCTTGCTACCGTAGTCAATCAAATGCATGAAGGGTTGTGCCAGCAATAAATGGCATATGAGAATCTCTAGTTCTCCTTACCATAGGATTAACAACCACCGGTTTAGCCTAATTTCTTTCATTGAATTGATCTTTCCCCATTTATTCCCCATGCAAAATTGGATTTTTATTTTTATTTGCTATCTCACTTCTTTTTTAGTTGTTGTTTCTTCTACAAGTGCGTTCAATTTCAGGATTTAACTCAAGTAGCTGAACGTTGTTCAAATTTCTTCAATACCTTAAGTGCATACAGCTCCTGAAATTAAACAAAGAGAAAGGGTTTAAAAGTAATTAATGGAAGAAAACTTAAAGTAATAATAATAAAAAAACTAGAATTAATAGTAGCAAATATAAATTAGTCCCCGGTAACGGCACCAAAAACTTGGTCAACAAAATCTGCAGGCACACGGAATCGTTTCTAGTACCTACAAATCAAGTATTCCAAGGTCGTATCCCACAAGGACTAAGATACTCACTACTGAATTAATCCTAATTATTTAAACCAAAATAACAAGAAAATTAAAAGATGATTAGATTAAAGCAAACAATAAATTGTAAAGAATGTAAATAAACAAACAAGGTAAATCTGATGATTTAGACTTAGGGTTTTAGGGTTCACCAACTTAAGAGATTGATCGATAGCTTATGAAATTGATTGAATGATGAGTTATAATAACAATTTCACAAATTCACTTACATTCTCTCTTAAGACATATAAGAATATCTAACTGGTTTATTACCATCTCTCTATGCGAAATTTAACTAGTCAAATTCATTACAAACAAGCAACCATAAGTTATCACACTAGTTCAGGATATCTCTATCTCTAAATCTAATGTGTTTATCTTCCTAGTGCATAAATCATACTTTACATCTCAGTACATCATATGTTTCCTAAGGTTGCATCTATGGTGATCAAGTATAGAAACAACAATGAAGTTCAAGAAAGATAAATATAACCCAAAAATTTTCATTCAACTCCAATCCATCCATAAAACATAAATCAATCCCCAAAATAGGCTACATCCTTAACCCTAAATGAGAGAACACAAAATAAGCTTGCTTCCAATGCTTGATTCAATCCTCCTCCTTCCTCTTCTTTGCCTCTTTTGGGTGCCTCCTTTATATGCTGCCTCGTTTTCAGTGCCAAAACTCCTCTTTTGGTCTTAAAAATGAGTATTTGTAGTGTCTTGGGCTCAAAGAAACCTAGTTTTTGCCAAACAGGGGAAGGAGGATAGTAACAGTGCCGTCAAAGTCCATTAGGTGGACCCTCATGTCCGTTGGGCAGACATTTTCTGTCTTCCGAAGCAAATTTGGCCAGTAAATGTTCGTTAGGCAAACTTCATATCTGTTGGGGGGACTTTTTTGGGTTTTCAAGCTTTCCATCTCCGCTCATGTCCGTTTAGAGGGACATTATGTCCACTAGGTGGACATACACTAGACATCTACAGAAACATGCAATTTTGACCCTTTTGACAGCAAAATCTCTTCTTAGAGTCTTCACAAAAGTTGTAGAACTCAGAGTCCTCTTCGAAAGCATACTTGAGTGACCTTAATCTGACATCCACAACGAAGGTTATGCCTCTTGCCCTAAAATCTATCCATTGGCACCTATTAAGCAATAAAGTTGAAATGTGTGAGAATTAACTAAATAAAGCTCAAAATTCATATAGAGATAAGTTAAATTAGTTCCAATTCATCCCAAAATCATATATAAATAATTTGATTTATCAAACAAATATCACTTATTAGGTGCAATCCTGAAACTTTTTATACCTTAGATGATAATTTACAAACTTTTATGGCATTCATAAAAGGAGCACCTCAAAGTATCTGGCACGAACAAATAGGACACCCCATTCAAATTTTTCAAAAACTTTGCACTCCATAAACTTGATTAATGTCTCTAGTTCAAACAAAACTCAATATATTTGTGTTAGTTATCAAATGGGAAAAAGTTGTAAAATCAATTTTACTACATTAAATAAAATTTTAGAATTTCTTTTAGAAAAATTACATTGTGATTGTGGGGTCCTACCCCCTTCTTTCATGTCAAAACTTCAAATATTATGCTATTTTTTTAATGATTGCACCTGATATAGTTGGTTATTTGCTTTAAAACAAAAATATAATTTCTATGAACACTTTACTAAATTTCAAAAAAAAGCTAAAAATATTTGCAAAAAAAATAAAAATCTTTCAAAGTGATGTTGAAGGAGAATTCACTTCAATAGCATTTGAAAATTACTTGTCAAATTGTGGTAAATATCATCAATTTTCTTGCCCTTGCACTCTCAAACAAAATGGCGTTGCCAAAATAAAATAGCATGACAATGTAGAAAATGGCCTAAGACTCTTATTTTAAGCTTATCTTTCTTTTAAATTTTGAATTGATGCTTTTCTCACAATGATGTTTTCTATTAATAGAATGTCTTCATTTATATTGAATATGAAAACTTTTTATTATAAATTGTTTAACTATGATCTTGACTATATGAATTTAAGGATTTTTTGTTGTAAGTCCCATATTTAAGAAATCATGGAAAGAACAAATTTTCCAAGAAGATATATCCTTGTGTTTTCATTGGATCTAGTTAAGACATATCCTTGTGTTTTCATTGGGTCTAGTTAAATACATAAAGGCTATCAATGCCTCTACTATCTTATTAACAAAGTTTATATTTCTCACTA
Source organism: Erythroxylum coriaceum (assembly GCA_026874005.2). Lineage (NCBI taxonomy): Eukaryota > Viridiplantae > Streptophyta > Magnoliopsida > Malpighiales > Erythroxylaceae > Erythroxylum > Erythroxylum coriaceum. The sequence continues at coordinate 1,569,755 of JANQAP020000112.1, forward strand.
TGTCATTTATATTGAAAATATTTTCCCTTTTGCTACTATATAAGAATCTATCTCTCAGGAAAATTTAAAAGTTACCACCTTTCCTAATAAGATCGAATGGTTAGATCGTTTAACACACATGGAAAAACATACCACCAATAAAGGAAATGAAGCTTTAATGCAAAAAAGGATGGTATGCACAAGTTGTGATCTCCCTGACAATGCCACCAAGGATCTTACAACTTACATTGAAGATGGGATATAGCAGCTTATCTATATTAATCATGATTTAGAAGAAGAATTTACTGACATAGTGCCATCATCTAAGGAAAAGGAAATGCAAAATAGTGGATTAAAAAATCAAACTCAAACACTTGACTCTACCAACAAGGAAATATCTCAACATGACTAAGAAGGAAAAGAACCAAAAAAAGCTAAAAAGGTATGATCACACCTTTGTTTAAAGAGCGTTTGCATATCATATATCACAATATATAACTATTTTTTACTTCAATAATTTACCATATTTAAGTCATAATTTAACAATTGAGATACCTTTGTCTAACATAGGTTATGTTCAAGCTTCTTAGGGAATAATTATGATCACTAGATGAAAATTAAAACAACATCTAGATAGATTCACAACTTGCGTTGGATATAATAAAAATTCAAGACAAACGTAACAATATAGCTTTTATCACATGCATCGAGGTTGATGTCCCTAAATCTTATAAAGGCACCATTTGTGTCTTGCATTGGAAAGAAGCCATGGAACAAGAAATTCAAGCTTATATGAGAATCAGAAATGAAATTTTATTATTAAACCTGAAAATACTAACATAATTGGATTTAATTGGATTTTCAAGATAAAATTAAAAAAGGATGGCTCCATTGAAAGATATAAGACACGCTTTATAGCTCAAGGGTATAGACAAGTGGAAGGATTAGATTATGAAGAGACATGTAGCCCAGTCATAAAAGCCACCATCATTTGACTAGTGATAGAAATAGCTATAAACTTAAATTAACAAATGAGACAGCTTGAGATCAAGCATGCCTTCTTTTATGGCCACATAAAAGAAATAGTGTACATGGAACAACCTTTTATATTTCAAAATCTAAATTTAATATGCTTCAAGAGCAACCTAAACAAATCTCTTTACAGACTTAAACAAGCGCAATGTGTGGGTTTAATAGACTATTTAAAATTTTAATTCATCTTAGTTTCTATGTAGTAAAGTTGATCCATCTCTATTAATTTTACATAAATATAACATTGTAGTAAGCATGCTTATTTATATTGATGATTGTGCTTACAAATAATAATTATGACTTCATTCACAATCTTATTAAGCAACTCAACTCAAATTTTGCTATGAAAGACTTAGGCGATCTACACTACTTCCTTGACATTGAAGTGTAATGTCATTCTAATGGTGTCACCATCTCACAAAATCAGTATGCAATGGATCTTCTCCATTGATCTAAGCTATTAAATAGCTTATACTTCAACACCTCCATGACACTTAAGACGCAACCATCTCATCATAATTCTTATCCTATTGATGTAATTGAGTACCACAGCTTGGTAGGCATTACATTATTATTTATACTCAACTAGAAATTATTCAAGTTGTAATCAAAGTGTCACAAAAGTTTCAACATGTAACATTAAGTGATATAAAAGTAGTAAAATGGATCCTTAGATATCTTAAATGAATGTTACATTGTGGAATTAAGTTTATGAATCAAATCACATTATCTCTGTATGGTTTTTATGACGCTAATTAGGCAGGATGCTTAACTACATGATGAAACACAACTGGTTATTATATATATCTCGGTGCAAACTACATCTCCTAATCTTTAAAGAAATAACCGACTGTCTTATACTCTAGATTAGAAGCGAAATATCAAACAATGGCATCTACAACTACAAAAATAGCTTAGATCACTTTTCTCTTCTTAACATTAGCATAAAGTTTCATGAAATAACATAACTTTTTTTAGGCCAAAAGTATATTCTCAACCTTAATGTTTACACTAGAATACAAGTTGAATTTCAACATTTTGTAGCATTCGAATTTAACCCCAATGTTCAAAACAGACCTTAAATAGCCATAAAATATGACGAGGTTAACTTCATATTTGTTAAATGCCATGTTCAAGATAATATGACATTTATTTTAATTTTTAACCTAAATGTGGGTGCCATTACCATAAGCAAATGAAACCCATAATATGAAATATAATAATAGGCCATATTGCCACGTGGTTATAGGAATCACTTTCTTGTTAATTTAAAAAAGCTAATTACATTAGCTTTTGTTAATCCATATTAAAGTTAATAATAATATAATTAAATCCCTATTTATTATATTCTTAATTAACAGATAGATTGTGAATCAATAATTAAGGATTTGTCCAAATACCTAATTTAAGTGCTTGTTTCCCCTCCTTTCATTAAACATACGCACCTCCCCTGACATCCCCTCACTTCTATGGAAATTTTCTTAGCTTTAAGTTTGATTCACCATCCAAGTTTATTGTTGGAATGTATACAACCTTACTAAGATCACTTGTACCCAACAAAACCATGTCACAAGGAATCATCTTATCTGTTCAGATCTTTTCAACTTCACCAGCTTAGATCCTTTTCCATTTTTTTAGTTGGAATTCACCAAATTGGAGAACTATAAACTCTCTATTATTCCCATTCTTGTCTAATCTGTTCTTTCTCTAATCCTCATATCCATTTTTTATAGCAATGACAAGAAGCACAAAAAGAAGAGGAAAGAGGTATAAGGTTCCACTAAACACTAGTAAAGGAGGAAGCTGATTGAGGGTAGTAATGGCTAGAAAATAAAGATAAGCAACCTAATGAAACTAAATGAAAAGATTCTTTAGCAAGAAGGTAATAAAGGTATAATTTTTGGTTTGAATCTCATTCCCTACAAACTTATACTTGTCATTGGTTCTCCTCGGATCATTCATGTAGAAACCTAGAATCCTCTTTAGGCAATATATCATTATCAAATTATGCACTTTTATGATGATTCCTCCTTAATGACTTGTTTAACTTATTATAAATAGTAGATTTAGGCTCAAAGTTCAACTTACTATGTACTATCAATTAATCCCTTAAAATTTCAAAGCTACCAGAAGAAATGTTATTACTACTGTTATGTGGTAGTTCTATTATAATCCATAATCTTAGATGAGCAACCTCCCATGTAGGGCATTCTAATAAAACCTGCTTAAAGAAATAAGAGTAGGCAGAGTGGAACCTCTTATCCAATGCAACAACATTACACTTCTCTTATAGAACAGAATTAGCATTACTAAAGTTGTTGCCTCCAATACAAAGCTCTTCTTCACCTTTCTTCAAACAAGCTTGGTTGAAGGCATTTTTTTGAGCATCACTTAAGGTGGATGAACTAGTATAGTCATTAGGGCAAAAACAACCTAAAAAGCTAAACCTACGAGAGTGATAAGGGAACAATGCTAATGGGGATAATGGGGACCCTTTTAGGTTAAAAATTAATAATTAAAGCCATGTCACCTTTGACATGGCGTTTAACTGATGAGGAGTTAACTTCGTTAGATTTTTCATCTACTTAGGGTCTATTTTAAATATTTTGTAAATGTTGGGGTTTAATTTGAAACCTTCAAAATATTAGGGTTCAACTTATATTCTAGTATAAACATTCAGGCTAAAAATTCACTTTTGGCTCTTTTTTTATAACAAAAGTTCTTTACATTTGACTATTAATCTAGCTTTCCATGCTTACCCTAAACACATTGAAATTGACTACCATTTAGTTTGGAAAGGTAAATGGGAAGTATGATGAGATTTACTTCATTTTTTAATTGAACAATATACATTTCAGTCAAATACATAAAAAAGAAAAAAGAAATTTTAGAAACAATACATTCATTAATATGCAAGGAGTGTCAAATATATAATTAGAGCCAATATAGCAGTATTGTCTAATAGTCATCAACAAACATAATGCTTATATTCTTTAAATGACTAGAAAATATTTTCGGCAGTAACCCCTTTATCAAAAGGTCAGCTAATATAAGATTGGTGCTAATATACTCTATTGACACTTTCTGTTTTTAAACATCATCCTTAACCACAAATATTTTAGTTCCACATGATTAGCACCTTTGGAATATTTATCATTTTCGGAGAAAAATAGTACAAAATTATCATATTAAATTTTCATTAGCCTGGCTATACTCCCAAGTCTTAAAATAAAGTTTCGTATCCATTTAGCCTGAATCATAGCCTCAAGCAAGTGACAAACTTAACCTCCATAGTAGATGTAACAATTATAGACTACTTTCCACTTTTACATGAGATGGCTCCTCTGGCTAATAAATAAATGTACACAAAAGTAGATTTTCTTATATTTATACAACCATAAAAGTTTGAATCTAAGTATCCAATCACCTCAAGGTGATCAAACCTCCTAAAAGTAAACATGTAATATTTAGTTCCCTGCAGATATCGTAGAACTTTCTTTGCAGCTTTCCAATAATCTATAGCAAGATTACTCTGTTATCTCCCTAACATCCTCACTACAAAACTTATGTGTGGTCTCGTATATGTCTAAAAAATATATTAGGCTCCCAACTACAAATGCATATGGGATTGACTTTATTTCTTTCATTCTAAATCACTTTTTAGATATTATATAAGGTTAAATTGTCCCTTTCTGAGATGGGATTTGTGATGTTGAACACTTTTCCATCATGAATCTCTCTAACACTTTATAAATATATGCTTTCTGAGATAAACCTAACAATCTTTGTGATCTATCATGGAATATTTCTATTTCTATCACAAATATTGCATCACTTGTATCTTTCACTTCAAAATGACGAGAGAAATTTCTTAGTCTCACTTAATAAAACAAGATCATCAGTTGTAAGCAAGATGTCATCAACATACAAAACCAAAAAAAGACTTACTCCCATAAACATTCATATTTATACACTGATCAATGGTGTTTTATTTAAATCCAAAGGAAATAATAATATCATTAAACTTAAGATTCCATTTTCAAGAAGCTTGTTTAAGTTTGTATATTAACTTCTTCAATTTACATACTATGTGTTCCTCTTTAGCTTTTGTGAACTTTATTGGATGGTCCACATAGACTTCTTCCTCTAAATCCTCATTTAGAAAGGAGTAAATCCTTCTCAAATACTGGTGAAAAAGTCTCCTTATAATCAATGCTATCTTTTTGAGTAAATCCTTTAGCAACTAGTCTAGTTTTGTAACATTCTAGGCTACCAAGAGAATCACGTTTGGTCTTAAAGACTCATTTATAACCAATTCTCTTATGACCTTCTAGAAATTTCACAAGGTCCCAAACACCATTTTATTCCATAGATTTAAACTCATCTTTTATGGACTCTAACCACTTATCAAAATTTTCATTATTTATCGCTTGTGAAAATGTCACTGGGTCATTCTCAATTCCCAAGTCATTTTCAGACTTGTGAAGACATACCACATAGTTATCAAAAATAGCTGGTCTTTTTTCTCTTTGAGACCTTCTTAATGTTATTTATTATGGTTCTCTATTACAGGTTCATTCACTTTATGATTAATTTCATTATGAACAGTGGGTTCACTAATTTGTTATTCTTTATGATTATGAATCGGTTCAATAATTTATGGAATAACAACTTGACTAGGTTTATAAGCCACAGGACTTGCCAACCTTAGGGACTTGCTCTCCCATTTCTTGAATATCCATTATAAATAGTATTTCATTTCCATTAGTCTCATTATGTTCAATGAACATGACATTACCAATTACTACAATTCTTGTAGTATGCTTAGGACGATAAAATATAGACCATTTAATCTTCTCTAGATAACTAATGAAATAGCCACTCATTATTCTTGCATCCAGTTTCTTTTCATGTGGATTACAATATCTAATTTTTGCCTGGTAACTCCATACATGCAAGTTCCTTAAACTAGGTTTCCTTTTATTCCATAGTTCAAAAGGAGTCTTTGGAACCACCTTAGTAGGAACCCTATTCAATAAGCAAATGGTAGTTTTTAGAGCATATGTCCACAAAGAAGTGGGTGAAGATGAATTGCACATTATACTCTTAGCCATATCTATCAAGGTTCTATTATGTCTTTCTACCACACTATTTTGTTGTGGTATGCTTGGTATTATATATTGCACACAAATACATGTCTTTTAAGGAATTTAGCAGAAGGACCACCATCTCTATCAGACCTGACTATTTTTACCTTTAGATTTAATTTCCTTTTGACGACATTAATAAAAACTTCCAAGTTGTTTATAGCCTAAGATTTGTCATTTAGCAAATATACATATCCATAACGTTAATAATCATCTATAAAGGTGAAGAAATATATTTCTTTATTGAAAGCAGGCATATTAAATGATCCACAGACGTCAGTGTGATTTATTTAAATAAACTGAGTGCTTCTTGTGACTCATTTCTTTTTTATGTGATTTGTTTATTTACCTTTATTACAATCCATACAAATGTTAAGATCAGTAAAATCTAATTCAAGCAATATTTTATTCTTTACTAATCTTTGAAGTTATTTTTTAAAAAACATGACCCGACCGGTTATGCCACAGGTAAGCAAATCTATCATTAATCAAATTATGATTGATATTAATACTAAGATTTAAAGTCAATAAAGTTTTAGTATCAATAGCATCAAGGTTTAATTTATATAAACCATCACATAGTACCCAATGCCAATCATGTGATTATGTCTGTATAAACTAAACTACTACTACCAAATTTAAATAAGTATCTGAGTCTATCAAGTTTGGATAAAGAAACTAAATTCCTAGATAAATTAGGTACATCAAAAGTTTCACATAAGTCCAAATGATATCCACTATCTAAGATTAAGCAATAAGTCTCGACAGTTTTTACTGAAACTCTCATTATGTTGCCTATATAGACCAATATTTCACTTGATCTTATGGTCTGGATCATAAGGAATCCTTCCAAGGTATTAGAAATATGATTAGTATGACCAGAATTAATCCACCAAGTATTGAAAGGAACTTCAACAAGGTTTGTTTCAAAACTTATATAAGTATTGGGCTTACCTTTCTTCTCAAACCATGCCTTACATTTAGAGCATGCCTTTTGGAAATGCCCAACCTTCTTACTAAAATGGCATCTGCATTCATCGTGTCCTTCTGGATCTGAGAGGATTCCCCACTAATTTTCAAGGGTTCCTTCACTTTCTTCCCATGCTTTTTTCCACCTTTCTTACTAGCTCCTTGATTCTTGACATAATCAATAGAGTGGCTTCCTTGATTATTGAGTCTAGTCTCTTCCTAAACCAATATATTGTGCAACTCATGCACATTCCATTTGTCCTTCATAGTATTATAGTTCATCGAAAAGGACCATACTTAAACGATAATGAGTTCAAGATGAACTACACAAGGAAGCTTTCATCCACTTCTACTTCCAAGGACTTAAGTCTTCACTATAACAAAGGAAGCATTTCCCGACGTTTTTTTAGCAACAAAAAAATATTCGATCCAAAAAGATAACCTTTTGTGACGAAACATATCATTCATCACTAAATGTAAAGTTTTAGTGATGAAACCAAAACGCGTCGCCCAAAGGAAAACCTTTAGCGACGTTCAAGTAAACTCGTCGCACAATCAAGACCAATGGGTGACGATTTACAGAATTTGTCGCCAAATAGTGCAATCACGATGCAATCTATAAACGTTACCATAACTTTACAAACAATTTGCGACGATGTTCGTAAATGGTCACTAAATGTTATGTATTTTATGACGATATTAACAAATGCCGCCAAAAGGTCAATATTTGGTGACGAAATTGATAATTCGTCACGAAACATTATACATTCAGTCGCTAAATATCAAACATTCAAAGACGATATTTTAAAATCATCACCAAATGTTTTATATTCACTGGCGAATTTTTGGAAACGTCGCTAAATTTTTACATTTAGTGACGATTTCTAAAAATCTTCACTAAATGATTGAAATTTTCATAAATTATTAAACTAACATTTTTATAATCTATCATAGTTAAGATATGTTTTATTAGATATTTGTTTTGAATGTTTACAATGTGTTATTTGGAATAAAAAACTCACGACAAATTTTTAACACTTAAAACAATAGTATTAATTAATCATTAGTATTTACTAACATTGCAAAAATCTGTAATGAAAATTTTAGTTTCTGCAGCTCCTTTGTTTTGTCTCCACCGAAAACAACATCTTCCTTCTTGCGCATTCATCACTTAAACACTTAAATTCTACATTTTACTCATGTTATACCTTGCAAAGAAAACATTCCAGTACATATTTTGTTCTGTTTCTCTCTATTTTTGTCTTTTCTCCATCCACCGAAATCTCTTCTAACCCCTCTCAACTGCTGAAATTTTTCTATGCTTAAAGTTGTATGGGTATTGTAAATGATATTAAAATGAGGTTTTAATGCTTGTAAATTGGATGCATACGTGAGTGGTGTATGTTTCCATGTTTATGGATTGATGCATGCGTGAATGGTGTGGATGCATGTGTGGGTGGTGAAGGAAGAAGCAAATTCGGTGATATGATTAACAAGATGGAGGATTTTAACAATGAAGTGAGCTGGAGCATGTTATATACAGTATTTTTTACTAAACATGCATCCATATTTTGGATATAACTTGATATGTGAATATCCAAATTGGATGGATTTTGATTTAGAGTAAGCTAGAGACATATGGATACATTTTTCGTAAAGGAATTGAATTTGAAATCTATCCTTAAGAGTCTTGAAATTTGGCTTGAATTTGAGAATTATGTTCTATCGAAGTATGAAAATAGTCTGTAGGTTTTTTAGTATAACTTGCATGATACTGAACCAAAATGCATGAAATTGATGTCATTAGACATTTAAGACATTGTAGAACATTTGATTATGAGAAGGTGTTATCTAAATACCTTATTGTCTAGGTCAGAATGGTCATACAAATCTGACCCAAAATTTGCTTAAGAAAATCTGGAAAAAAAATCGCAGAGCATATGATATGGAAAAATATGGATTAGGTATTGTTTTGGGGTTTATGAACAATCATCAATTGTTGAACTATGCATTGATGT
>JANQAP020000112.1:1580397-1594976 GCA_026874005.2 Erythroxylum coriaceum
TGAAGAGGTCATCAACTGTAAATGATAGAATTTTGATAATAAAGTGTTTGATAAAATGGATATCATGTTATGGAAAAAGATAGGTTTCATGAATGATATTACGTAGCTGAAGAGGTTTAATCAATTGATTAGAGTTTGATAATTTCATGAAAAAATTGGTATGTGAATGAGTATAGAATGATGTTGTGTTTGTGGAAAAGTAATCTAGAAAATTGGAGTGAACTTGGTGTTAAAATGTATGTGAGTTTCGGATAAACAAAAGAAAGGAGGAAGAAACCCAGCACTTCGCACTGGCAGCCAGCATTGTCCCCACCACCCAGTCGGGTTATATTGCCAACGCTTGCCAGCACTAGGATTTTATTCCTAACACCTGGCACTAATGGTGGGAAGCTTTTTTGCCAACCATTTCATCTTTCTTTTCTCTTTTCTAATTCCATACATAAAATTGATTCAACCTTCAAAATCATCATATTTTGCACATAATTCATAAACATATAAAAAATTTAAGGTTTTTCGAAATTTCAAATTAGAGTCCATAAGGTTCTCTAAATCTTCATAAATCTACAGTTGAATTTTTTATAACCATGATCTGATACCACATGTAAGCATAATTTTCATAAACATCATAGCTTCTAGCTAGAAATCATGGAACTCACCAATATTCATTAATATTCATAATTCTATTCTCATATAAAGATAAAGCTTTCGAATACTAGTCTTTTTTCATTGCTTGAATGATGCGTAAATGAATCATAATAAGTTCCTTATTCAATTTGTCTCTTTCTTTGAACTTTCTATATCACTTTTTTACTTGATAATATTTGTGAGAAGACAATACTTATTAGGCATAGCAGAACCTTTATATATTTAAAAAGTTAATAATCCTCGGCCAACTTTAAAACTCCCCATTATAATGGACTAAAAGCTCAAAGGTCCTTTAATAAATTATTAAATCTCCTAATTATCTTTTAACACGTGTCACTTACAAGGATTAATTTCTAAAACGACAAGGACAAATTGATCAGGCTATTGGAATTCAACGAAAATATGTAATAGTTTATTAGCTTGAGAGCCTACATTGTCGATTCCAAGTATTCAACTAAAAGATCTGACTATGAGTTTCTTACCTTGGACTAAGTAGACGTCTGATCATATAACATTAACATAATCTTTTAACAGTACCTTAAACTTCCTAATTGTAAGTTAAAAACAAAGAACAAATTGACACATGCCAAGAATATGTTATCCGCAGGAGTGCGAAAAGATTCAAACAAATTTTTATTATAAATGACGACAGCAGTTTTTAACCTCTTCACACGTCCGCTTTATCGCTTATACTAAATTTGGGAAGACCATTTGATGAAATAAGCATATAACAGGAGCAATATCTGGAATACGTAATGATACGATGAAATAGTTTGTGAGGTCTAAGTGGCTGTAGACTAGTATTGACGATATACATTTTCAACAACTCTAGTACTAAACTAATTTGAAGAAGTTACCACAGACCACCATTTGCTTGCCATTTTATTACGAGCAATTGGTTGATAGTTGTCGGCGGTCCGAATGTGCAGAGAAATAGGGCTTACTTGGATCCCAGCAGGAAGGCAGATTCAGGAAGCTGATCCTTAAATTGCATAAGACTCGATGCTGGCCTAGAACATAATAACTTTCTCCAAGCTTTCAAGACTTTGGCAAGAAAATTTTGTCTAAGGTCATTTGGGGAACTTTGACAACCTCGCCGAGAATTTTATGGGGGAGTCCGAAACCAGATCCGTACTCTTGTCGAGACATCAAGGAAACTACAACCAACAAATTGATGAAGTACATGCAGGGGAAGTTCTTAATCATAAGAACAATAGATTGATAATCGATTCAAGAGCTTTTAAGGAAATAATTATATCACTGGTCAGGACAGGCCGAGCTCCCTAGCTAGTAAATTCATAGCTTGTTGCTGCTTACTTTCTTTATTCAATTTGTATCGTATTGTTTCTTGACATCAGAAAGTTAATATTATATGATCAAAGAGATATTTAAGTTCAAATCACGTTGCTCTTGTGACCTCCTATAATTGTCTGCATCTTGTATACATACACATGTTAGAATAATATTTGAATTATTTCTTTGACTTAACCAATATGGTAATCATTTACAATCCATGGAATTTAATTACCTAGGTTACCACCAAGTGTGAAATGCCTTGCATGTTGGCTTCCTCATTCACAACACGGTACGACTATGACCATTCGCATTCTATTCTGAGAACGACAACCTGGTCAAGTAAAGACTTAATCTTTCTAGTTTTTCTGGTACAGCGGATACAATTCAACCATTAACGTAATTTCTTGTTTGCCTCTTATCAGAATTCTAACTACAATTTAGATTATTGCTTTGTATTCATTCCTCTTTTAACTTTGACGTGGCCAAAGTTGCATTCTTTTGGAGAAAAAAAAAACTTTAATAATGTTGTACACTTTTTCTTCATCTGAGTTTTACCTTACAGTGTTCTAAAACTTATTTATCAATTCTAAAAGCATAATTAACTGTTTATCAATTATGGAAACATGTTCAAGTGCTAACTTTATTTCATGTTAATGAAATTTTGGGGGGAGATTCTCTGTGCCAGAGGAGGATCTGGCATATAAAAAAGCAATTATTGAAACAACAAAGTGCGTGTAAAGGTGCACGGTGCACCTGTTAAGTCCACCGTTATTTGCCCTGAAAAAACTTTGTACGAAAACAGATAGAGCTGGACTTAACTTTGCACAAAACTTTTTAGTCTCAAGACAGCTACCTCCACTAAGCCACTTGGGACAAACATATAATCTCGAAATGTATGGTCGAGTTCTTTCTGGTTCCTCTAAAAGAATATCAGGGAGTTTTTCTTGGCCTTCCTGTCCCCTCACTGCGTAAGTGTACCGACCACGGTGAATTAAAGTCCTAGTGTATGACAATTTTCTGCGAGATGAGACGATTTCTAAAACCGAGAATCGACTATATATGCGCTGTTTTTTTGGTTTAGCATCTTTTGTCGACACATGTAAAGCTTTTGCAGATTGTAACCGGTCGTCCCTTGTTAAATATCAATTGTCTGAGTAAAATAAACCCATTCCCTCAATTTTGCTGAAATAGAAAAGCTTAATAACAAAAGACATGCACCTGAAATTAAATCTCAAGATAATAAAATCATAATTTACTACAATAAAAATCAAAAGCACGTATAGCAATTATTACAAATAAAATATTTCCATATATCTATGTTGTTGCCATATAAATTTGCGTTTTCATTAGAAAGTCCCTAAATGTATGGTCCGTTAACAAGATCATAGTATGTTATATGATAGGAAATTCTAAACATAAATAATTTAGACTAATAGTCAGTTATAATTATGAGTTGTTAGGCTAAAATGGGACTCATAAGACTTTGATTTTGATACCAAAAAAAAAAAACCACGAAGAATTCAACTTATATCGACAAAAAATTTAGATTGTACTAACTGCTGTAACTAATTTGAGATGAACTAGAACTTAATGCATATTGTAATATATTCAATAAGAATTATACTTATCAGAATAAAATACTTGTTTTGTCTCTTTGAAATTTGTTTCTATCACTTCTTTTATTTCGCTATCGTTGATATTGTATCGTACGTGTTGGTTACGTTTCGTCTACTAATTAATCCTTTTCATAAATAATTGTTGATAATTATTCACTAAGTAAAGGTTGATCTGGATGTAAATATCGTGATGTGAATGTCAAATTTTAGATTAAAGTATAAAAAAATTATTATAAAATTTGATAACACTTTATGTTAATTAACATTAATGTATATTAGTTATTCTAAAAGTTATACATTTTTAGGTAAAGTAATAGCATAAAATTTAAATTATCAAACTAGCTACATTAGTTGTTATAAATTTGAAATAGTATTTTTCACAATTCTACCAATTACAAGTTACGTTATATATAAAATCGGTAAACAATTTTTGTTTCCATAAAAACATAGATTATCTAAATAAATATTTTTTTAATAAACTATTGCTAACTTGTTAATAATACTCATAATTTAAGTCTTTAATCAACAGGATAAGGTAATATTTAAATTAATGATTGTAAATCTAGAAAATGAAAGGTATGTCAAGAAAGACAAATCCAAAAGTTTTCTACCGTACACATTTATGTATATATTAAAGAATAGTGGTACATTAGGATCCATATATAATATTAGACTAACTTGTCATCTCTCGCGTAAACTACTATAATAAGTTCCTGAAGCATGTTGAAACTGTAATAGAAAATAATTGAATATTGTTTATATTTTTCATTAAGAAAAAGCTTGGTTTAAAGAACTTGAATGCAATTGATAATTAACTAGTTACTAACAAAAAAGTTTGCAACCCATTTTCACGAAGAAGTTAGGAAGACGTTACCATCTTGACTTAAAAAGACGTCCACCTTTAGCGATTGCGTCGTGTCTTCTTGCATGTGGAATATTCTAACGTCCTGGCTTCGGACTTGTCCAGAATTGTTTCTTGGAACCGACCTTTTTTTCTAAAAAGTCCCTTTCTGCTTTTGCCTTTTAGCTTTGGCATTTTCCTTAGGCCTTCCAAGTAATCGTCTCATTGTCTACAGAAAGGCAAAGTCTATACATTGAAAAGACCAAGACAATATCCACGGACGGTCCAATACTACTGCTAAGTTGTCACGTCACTAATATAGAAAGAGATTAATTTTATGTTAGATAATTATATTTTATAGAACATGTTGAAACACTTCAATATAACTAAGCTTATGAGCATAACCTATTTTGATATTAACTTATAATTATAATAATTTTTAAATAATTATTAGCCCTTAATTTATGCGTAGGAGATAATTCTGTGCTTGTATTGGAATACTTCGACTAAAAATAAAAGAGACTGCAATTTATTGGCAGATAAAAGGGAAACAGTTTTCAAAAATTTTCATTATAGTTAACGAGTGGCTCAGTGATTCTTTGAAGGCATTTCATTATCTGCAAATGAACCTGTTTTCTAAGCGTTTCCTTGGTACAGCGTGAATCATATGCGCTTTCTGTAAATACTTAATATTATCTTTTTGTCAAATTTATGAAAACTTACATTTATGTGTTTATATTATTTCTCCTTTTGCATTTCCTTCATAATTTAATTTTACAATGTTAAGACCCTTTGAGGTTTTGTCAAATTTCAATTTCAAACTTGATATATAGTGATACAATATATTGTTGGGTTCTAAGGCAGTTGCTTTTAGAGAGAACTCGAACAAAATCCTAATTATATTTTGGTGGACAAAATGAGGATATAGTGAACAACTCAAATAAGACTTTAGCAATAACTAAACCAAATTTAAACAAGACTTTTTTACAAATAACCAAATTTAAATAAAATACTATTTTCACTCCAAATTTTAAAATACTGAGGTATTGGTCTATTTCATTATATCTTCATGACTCCGTTTCCTCGTCATGACGATTCCATCTAAAATCACACTAGTTTTTTTAGCTCAAGGTTTATGATTAACTATTTTGATAATAACTGTATAATATTTCAAAATTTAAATTGGATTTATTTTCTTGTATACTTGATAGTCTAATTCTCAAAAGGAAATAAAATCATAAGAAATACGCTTTCTTTCTTGCAGGAACCTTCTTTATGAACTTACCTTATTATAAATGGTTTATCCGAAAGGATCTTACAAATTATAAAGGTCATATATTAGCCCCAAGATTATTGGAAGACTTTTTGGCAAAGATAACATCAAAGTTATTCAAATTTAAATCTATCCAGTTGATTAAGGATGCAAAATTAATTAACAGGTAGTTGAAGAAAATGACTATTTAAACAAGAGCAACAACATTTGTGAAAAAACAAACATACTCAGACTTTCGAAACATTTGAGCAACGTCTATATTCTTAAGAGTCATATCACTCTTATATTGTATCTTAGAAAGTGAAATCATTCTATCAAGAGAGGAACTGTTATTTGAGAACTTACTTTTGATTTTACATTTTATTCTTCTCTGAGCTTTTAGAAGCTTGTTATACACTTCAAGTGGGGAAGATTGAAGAACCTTGAAAAATATGTACTCGCGAGCTTGAAGAGGCTCGTCAAATTATTACTTAATTTTTATAGTGAAACACTCAAGTTGAATACTTGGAGACTAGACGTAAGCTTGGGTTGTAAGCCGAACTAATATAAACAGACTGTGTCCTTCTTCTCTCTCTCTTCTTATCTTTTATATTTCTGCATTATATTGTGTGTGTGTTCATTTCAGCAAAAGACTTACTCACTTTTATAATAGGCCACTTTTGTTTTCAACTTACTAACGATTTCTTTCATTTTAATAGGCACCTTCCTTTTTATTGTTTTGAACAAGATTTATACTTTAATAGGCTCCTGTCGTTTAACAGGCTACTATCATTTGACAAGCACATACTCTTTTAATTTTTAACAGGCCTTTGTTTTTTTATACGAATTGAAAATAACTTGCGAATTTTTTTAAATCACACATAATTCACCCTCCTTTTGCATGTGTTTGCTTTATCATTTAGTATCAAAGAGAGATTTCGTATTTATTGTATTTTATAGCACGTGATAAATCATGACAAACACCTTGAAAAGTTTTGAAGGGCAATCCGTCTCAAAACCTTCTTACTTCAATAAAAACAACTACTCATACTGGAAAGAGAGAATGACCATATATCTCCAATCTATAGATATTGAAGTATGGCAAGCAATTAGAGTTGGAGCTACAATTCCCACTTCCGATAACGTAAAAGTATAGACTGATGCTGACAGGAGAAATGCACAACTAAACGCTAAGACAAAATATCACCCAATATGTGCGTTGTCTCCAAAAGAATATGAAAAGATATCCTACTGCTCTTCAGTAAAAGAAATGTGGGACAAACTACAAATCATGTTTGAAGGAACAAATGAGGTAAAGAAGCATAGAATAAGTCTTTTAGTGTATCAATACAAAACTATTGGCATGAAATAGGGAGAGACTATAGACGAATTCTTCGAATGCTTCAACAACATCATCACAACCTTAAAAAACTTGGGAAAGATATATCCCAATGACAAGCTTATAACGAAGATTCTAAGGTCACTACCAAAGGAATGGAGACCTAAGGTGATAGCTCTAGAAACAACAAAGGATCTAGACAGCATTTCACTCGACTAGCTACAAGAAAGTCTGATGATCCATGAAACTAAGCTTAAGCGAGATGAAGGATCCTCCTACAGAAAAGGAATGACACTAAAAGCAACTGACAAATCAAACGGTGATGAAAGTGACACTGAGTTGTAAATAGATGGAGAAGACAAGTTCAACTTTATAGTTAGAAAATATGGTCACTTTTATAAAAAGAAGCTGATGAAGAAAATAGAAGAAAACAAGAAAGATGAAAACAACAGGTTCCTATCAAAAGGCAGCAGCAGCAATAATAATACACAAAACAATTAAATCATATGTTATTACTGTAAGAAGCCTAGACACACAAGACCAGAATGTTATCTTCTTTAAAAGGACAAGTCAGAGAACAGAAAATCCAGAAAACATGCGATGACTGCAGCCTAGTCAGATGAAGATTCTGAAAACTTTAATGAAGATGAGTCAAAAGAATTCAGCAACGTTTGCTTCAAGGCTGAATCAGGAGACGATGCATTATATTATTCTGACTCTGATATTGAAGTTGATGAATTGAAAAATGCATATCATGAATTATAAGGTCAGTATAAAAAGTTGACAGTGAGGTATTTCAAAGAAGTTGAGAAGTCCAAGAGCAATGATGCATCTCTGAGGAGTAAGATTAAATCATTGGAACCTGTAAATGAGAATTTGACGACCAGGAATATGTCTCTTGAGGTTGACTATAAGCAAAAGGTTTCTAAAAAGGAAGTTTTGGAAGAAAGAATAGCTAAGGTGGAAAATACGCTGCTAAAAAATAATTAAGATAAGGTAAGACAGTTAGAAGAAAAAGTTGCCATCTTAGAATTTAAAAAGTAGAAAAGTACTGGAAAGATCTTATCTTTAGATAAAGACCTGGAAAACTTTGTTAATGGAAGGAAGAATCTTGATGCATTGCTGGGTAATGGTAAAAGCATTTTTGGTAAGGCCAGAATAGGATACAATGAAAATAACAATATTAGGCCATATCAAAACTTCTTTGTTAAATCCAGTAGCAATTATAGCTAAAATAGCAGGAACATGCTAAGTGGCAAAAATCATAGCAACTATCATTCATCTAGTTTGTGCGATTACTGTGGTAAACATATTCATATTAGTCATTCTTGTAATTTTCGTAAAAGAAAATATCTCAGATGTATGTTTGGAGACCGAAAGGTCAAACTACTAACTAGAAAGGACTCAGAAAAATTTGGATACCTAAAATGAGATATCTTTTGCATATATGTTTTAAAAAGGATACAAGGGAGAATTAATGGATAGTTGATAGTAGTTGTTTGAGACATATGACAGATGAAATATCACACTTCAACTACATTGAAAGAAAAGATAGAGGTAATGTTGTCTTTGCAGACAAAAATAAAACAAAGGTCACCAGAATTAGTAAAATTGGTAATTTTGACTCTACTTCTATTGATAACCTTCTCTTTGTTGATGGTTTGAAACATAACCTGTTGAGTGTGAGTCAGCTATATGACAAAGGTTACAAAGTCATTTTTTATGCATCTCATTGTGAAATTGTCGACATTCATAATGATAATATTGTGTTTGTTGGTCCTGGAAATAAGAATATATATTGTGCTCAATTGGAAGACATGTCCTCACAAAGTGTTAAGCTTTTTGTTTCTCGAGAAAAGGATTTATTTATCTGGCACAAAAGATTTAGACATGACAACATGAGCATTCTATCAAAATTGTCCAAAAACGAGTTAGTAAGAGGACTACCGACCTTAAAGTTCGAAAGCAATCAGGTTTGTAAGGCTTGTTTAAAAGGTAAACAAGTCAGAAGCAACTTTCCTCCTAAAAATATTGTGTCTACTACCCATCCACTTAAACTTGTGCACATGGATTTATTCAGTCCCACTAGAACTCAGACTTTTGGTGTTAAACATTATGGTTTTGTTCTAATAGATGATTACTCCAGATTTACATGAGTTTATTTCTTATCAAATAAGGATGATGCTTTTGAAGTGTTTGAAAAGTTTTGCAGAAAAATTCAAATAGAAAAGGGGTACTGTATCACTACAATTCGAAGCAATCATAGAAGAGAATTTGATAACATAAGTTGTGAAGAATTCTATGACAGTAATGGTATAACTCGCAACTTCTCTTGTCCAAGGACGCCTCAGCAAATTGGAGTTGTAAAGAGAAAAAACAGAATTTTGGTTGATATGATCAGGACAATGCTGTGTGAAAGTGGATGATAAGCATTGAACTATCCTACTTATTTTCCCAAGTACTGCAAGTGCACAGGTCATCTTGTAATATACTTGGTATCAAATCCCACAGGAATTGTGTAGTCACTTTAGTAGTTTAAATTAAACTTTATTTGAGCAATTAATTAACGAATAATTAAAAACAATCAAAGTAGCAATTGGGAGAAAAAAATCATAGAATTAAGGTTGCCAAAAATAAAAGGAATCGTTGCTGAAATTGGAAAAACTGAATTACTAAAGTTAGGATTACCCATATTACCCCATGTAATCTTTCAAATTTTGTCAATATGATCGTGTTTAGTCCTAAATATTTTCTAATTGCTTAGCCCTTTCTCTCTCAATGCTTGGATTGAATAATCCCAAAATAACGATTAAAAACTAGTATGTGATCTCTCAACCTTCATTCCTAAACTAATCGTTAATTAAATTTGATTACCATTTTGGACAACTACATCACATCACATATCTCTATGTAAATGATGAAGTAACTTGATAAATGGAATGTCCTACATGAATGCCCACTCTCGTGGTACACTCACAACATATTTATCAACCCCATATCTCTATGTAGACTAAACATGAGCATCCAAATACCATAAGCACACATAAATGATCATAACATTGCACAAAGTGAAGTCTTACATGGGTTGAGTAAGAATAATCGTAAAACAGCCTAATAATCCATCAAATACAACTTAATCATCATCAATACAGGTTCCAAACTTCTTCACATGAGAAAAAGATAGGAAAAAGAAGCTTATTGCATGAGGAAGCAAGCTGGAAATCTGGACAGCCTTGGTGTAGTCTTCGAATCGTTAGTGTTCTCCTCCAATGTGCAACTCTAAATGCCTCCTTTCTGGCCCTCCTTTGTTCAACTATGTTCTCCCATGAAAATCCCCTCTTTTTGGCCTCCTTTCTTTGGTTTTATATAGCCCTAAATCACTCATCATGTGGTTGGTACATCAAACCTAGACAGCTAACATTTTTGCTCCCCTTTCTCACATTTTTGTCACCTTTTCTCCTTATGCTGACCCACTCTCATGCTTCTTCTCTTGTCCTGGCCTGCCATCCTGATTTTATGCAGTTAATTGTCCTTAAAATATGGCTGGCACATGACTTTTGTGCCAACCAAGTTTCTAAGTCATGGTTGTGACTAATAGGGTCACAACCGTGACCACCAATGTCAAATTCCTATTATAATGTCCTAGCTTTTATTCCATGCTTCCTTCACTCAGTTGCACCATTTAACCTGCCAATAAACCATGAAAATAAGCACTGAATCATGCCTTTACACATTCCAATTAATACACAAAATAACAACACACATAATGAGACTTATGCGTGCACACATTGAATGCAAGGGTAAGGTTAACACACCAACTTACACAAAATGTATGTACACACATACTAGAACATAATTAAACACTAACATGGCCACATCGCAATGTAAAAATACCTAAAACAAGCGTAAAATATACATAATCATGCAACATTAAAATGAAAAACCTAGTTCACATGTACTTTGCATGCAATAGTAACACATAAACTATATGTAAATCTACACTTATCAGTGGACTACCTTATGGATACTAAGTGGAAGCAGTATCCATGACATGTTTTCTACTTAACAGATGCCTTATAAGACTTATTATAAAAAAGACCCCCTATGAGCTGCGGAAAGGAAGAAAACCAAATGTTGCTTACTTTCGATCATTTAGCTACAAGTGTTTTGTTATAAACAATGGAAAAGGCAACCATGGAAAGTTTGATGCGAGATTAGATAAAGCTATCTTTTTGGGCTATAGTACCACTAGTAAAGGATTCAGATTATATAATAAAAGAACAAAGAAGATAGAAGAATTGATACATGTGGTATTTAATGAAGCACTACCTTCGACAACAGCAACTGACTCAGATGATGAAGAGCATCCATTGTTACCTAAAAATACATAGAAGAATCAAACTACACCTATAATACCTTCAGAATTACAAAATCAAGAAGGCCCCTCTGAAGCTAGAACAAAGCAAGTTCCTTCATCTCAGCAGGAGTTTATGCAATGAAAAACACCAAGAGAATGGAGAGGTCTTGATACACATCAATATATTATTGGAGATCCCTCTGAAAGTCTAAGAACAAGATCATTGTTCAAAAATAACTTTTTTTTCTCTCATCTCACAAATAAAATCAAAGACTGTAAAAGAGACTTTTACTGACAAAACTAGGTTTTAGCTATGAAAGACGAACTGAATCAATTTGATAAAAAGCAAGCTTGAGTTTCATCCTCAAAACAAGTCAATTATTGGGAATCAATAAGTATTTCGAAACAAACTTGACGAAAATGGTAAAGTAGTAAGGAATAAAGCTAGACTTGCAACTCAAGGTTACAATCAATAGGAAGGTATTGATTTTGATGAAACTTATGCACCTGTTACTAGATTGGAATCAATTAGAAATTTATTTGCCTTTGCGTACTATAGAAACTTCAAGTTGTTACAAATGGATGTTAAAAGTGCATTCTTAAATGGTTACATTAACAAAGAAGTGTTTGTTAAGTAACCCCTAGGTTTTGAAGATGAAAACCATCTGGATTACGTGATGAAGTTAACCAAAGCTTTGTGTGGTTTAAAGCAGGCTCCTCAAGCATGGTATGAGAGGTTAAATAACTTTCTACTTAAGAATAACTTTGAAAGAGGAAAGGTAAACAAAACCTTATTTATTAAGAGAAAGGAAAATGATTTACTCATAGTGAAAACATATATTGATAACATAATATTTGGTGCTACTAATCCATCCTTCTGTGAAGAATTCTCAACATTAATGTAGGGGAGTTTGAAATGAGCATGATGGAAGAATTATTATTCTTTCTTAGATTACAAATCAAACGAACAAAAAAAGGAATCTTCATTTGCCAAGACAAATACACAAAGGAATTCATCAAGAAATATCATTTTGAGAATGTCAATCTGATGGGTACTCCCATGTACACTAGAACTAAACTTGATAAAGACAAAGAAGGTAAAGCTACGGATGAGACAAAGTATAGAGGAATGATTGGATCACTATTATATCTTACAAGCTCAAGACCAGACATTATGCTTAGTGTGTGTCTTTGCACATGATTTCAATCAAATCCAAAAGAAAGTCACCTTTAAGCAGTCAAAAGAATTTTTCGATATCTCCATGGAACTATGGATTTTGGACTATGTTATCTAAAAACTGATTCATTTGACATAGTGGGCTATTGTGATGTAGATTATGCAAGTGATAAAGTTGATTGAAATAGCATAAGTGGTCATTGTCAATTTCTTAGAGTATGTCTAGTATCTTGGTCCTGCAAGAAGCAAAACTGCAAAGCACTTTCGACGACTAAAGGTGAATACATAACAGCTGCCAGTTGTTGTGCTCAAATCTTATAGATGAAGCATCAACTATAGGATTTTTCTCTAAACTTTTCTCATATTCCTATATTATGTGATAATATGAGTGCTATAAAGCTTTCTAGAAATCCTGGGTGTTATTCCTTAGAAACTCCTTTTAGTTTAGAAGGCCCCTTCGTTTTAGAAGGCTCCTCCCGGTTTAATAAAGCAAGATTACACATGTATTAAAAAGAATATATGCAAACGACCACATTTCCTGTATTAGCGTATGATCGTTCATCTTCACACAGGATCAACATTTATGAAACTCCTAATATACTAGAAACAAACTTCTCTCCTGTACTCACCCTCATTGTTCTTCGAAGCGCCGCTCTTGACTCTTTGCATTCCAACTCTCTACTTTCATCTCAAATCTTTAAACCTAATCCATCGCTCTTACAATGGAATGAACCAGATCAAAAGGACAAAAGAAAACTCCAACTTCTACTGATAGTCATGGTGAAGCTCATGTTACTAACTCTATCTCCTCTAAGCCCTAAGTATCATAAGTGCACTGGGTTATAAATGATGATGATTTAGAGGAAGAACATTCTCGATTGATTAGACAAGCACGAACTAGAGGAAGTTTTGCAAAGCAAGCCGAGAAAATTTCTGAACAAAAAGAAAACCCTAATGTTGAAAAGAAAGAGGAAGAAGAATCTAGAAAAAGAAAAGGGGAAGAAATAAAGAAGGGAAGAGCGCATATGACTAAAGAAACTATTGATAGAAATAAGTTGTTTCATGAAGAGATGATTCCTAAAGGAAAAAGGATAAAGAAGATATAAATAGCCACACAAAAAGGAAATACATTAATACCACAAAAAAAATTTCAATCAACGGAAGCTGAAGTTCGCTATAAAATGCAGTACAAGAAAAGAAAGGTGGTTGTTAGGTGGATCTTGCCTCCTATGATGTTTGATGACATAGGTATACCTATGTCTCCTTAATTTGTTGCCATTAGCTGGGAAAATTTTCTAAAATTAAATGAGACAGTATGCGATGAGCTAGTCAGGATATTCTACACACATATAAAAAAGGAAGAAATTAATGAAAAACTAGCCATTGTCTTATGGGTGCATGAATGTGAAATTTTAATTTATAAGAAAATGTTAAGAGATATACTAGAAGTAGCTCCTATGGGGAGAACTAATTTTTCCTGTCATAAGTGGGATGTTGATGATTTAGAGTTAGTCGAAGTTGTCAAATTCATCTGCCTTCATGCTGAAAACACCCAAGACAAGAGACCCTAGAGCAGACAATTAAACTTAATACCACGATGTCTTGCATCACTTTCAGCTACTTCAATTTTTCCCAAGAGTAGCTCAGTTGAAAGATGCAGCCTACTGGACACTTATGTGGTGTATAATTTGCTAAAAGGGAACAAAATGAATCTTCTAGCTACGATCTTGAGGTTCATAGTGGATAAGAGGAATCATAAGAATACCACCGGTTGCCTACCTTATGGCATGTTGCTCACCAAGATTTTCAACCATTATGGAGTTCCTTTTGTAGATCTGAATTGACATGCACCGGTTAAGTTTCACCTCCCAGATCGCCCACTAATAGCAGACTGAGCTCCAGCAATGACAGGACAATCTCTAATTCGGTGATCAAGAGAGTCACATCTAAAACAAGCTCCAGATAGTCTCCAGCATTCCCCACCGTGCCTCACCCCACAGTGCTCACACTGGGGTAACTGACTCTGTGTCATACCTCTTCCACTGCCAGACTGTGA
>JANQAP020000112.1:1599264-1610114 GCA_026874005.2 Erythroxylum coriaceum
AATGACAATGATATAATTATTTATTTAGATTTTAAGTGACATGAGAGTCGGTAAAGGTAAATGAGTCCCCGATGAGAGTCGGTAAAGGTAAATGAGTCCTCGATGTCTGGATTCCCGATAAAAGTCCTTGCACATTCGAAGGCACCAATTGAAACAGTAATAGTGCTTCCCTCAGGTGTAGGGTTTTTCATACCCTCTTGCAATAGTTTTTCCGCTATAACTAATCTTGTAGAGGATATAGTGAATGAGTCACTAGATTTAGTATGGAAGACAAGTTTGCCAGATGAACTGTCAGTACGAAACGGTTTACCTAAAACACAATCAGTATAGAACTTAGATATTGTCAGATTAGTAAACTGTTAAATGAACCGAGATTGGAGTGACATGCATACGCGAATGAGCAGACAAAGTATGTGGAATTGACAAATTTTCTAAAACAACTGATTTTCCTAATCCCGTACGGACTGTTGTGACATCGCTCCTACCTTCATGGGCATACATGTCATCCTCGAGACTCAAGGAAACTTAAAACAACATGTAGTATATACCATCAAATGTGAATATATATAATAGCTTCATAAAAAGAAATGAGATGTACATAATAAGGAAAGTGACGTTGTTCGGATGATACTAAACACCTTGAAGCAGAAGATCAGCCATGAAAGGCAAACGATGATTAGTGTATGAAGTGGAGATTTTTTTCTGCAATGTTTATTGTTTCAATAGGGACAATTTTGTCACATTCCTCCCAACGGAATGAATTAGGCCCATCCAGAACTAGTCTCCATGTCAACATTCCTTGATTAATCTGCAAATGTCGATTTAGAATTAAATGATGATATGTTTAACTCCAATTTCAATGATAAGTAAATGTAGTCCAATTTATCACTTATACATCTTCAATGTGCCTAATGATATGAAAGTTACCCTTACTAAAATTTCAAAAATCTATTGTGTAGTTTGTATCATAAGCAAAATTGATAATTTAAAGTAAAATAGACATGACTATGTTCTTGATTGACAGAAATATAGTATTATCCATAAAATGCATCAAAGATATAACAAATAAAAAATAACCATAACAAATAACAAAGGTAGACAGACATAAAAAAAACAACAAAGATCGACAATAAATCATCTTTAAAACACAACCATAAACACAGCTCATACATCAAATGCATAAATAAGAACTCTTAATAAACACCTAATGGTATAAGTTAAACTTAGCACAACTTCGTTAATGAAAATAAAAGAAAAGAATAATACCGATTCAGTAGAAGATGGTTTTTCGATAGTGATGACCACAATAAAGATGAAGAAACAGAAGAGAGGATTTGGAGAAATGTTAACGGCTTGAACAAGAATGGAGTAGCCTTTTATGTTTTTGTCTTTGAAAAACCTAATACAAAACGACGTCGTTTTTCTTGTTTAGGTAAACGATGTCGTTTATGGTTTACTTCCGGGGAAATTTTCTGTCAATTTTGATTTTTCTTGTTGAAATTTGTAGGCAAAACTGAATATGATATATGAAGGAGAGTCAAAATAGAACATAAATTTCATTAAACAAGATTGCTTAAATATGTGAATAAAATAATAGAAAACTAGAAAAAAAACAATAACATGTCCGTTGAACAGAATGAACATGTTCCATAATCAGAAAAATAATAACTAAATTAGAACACTACAAGAAAAGTAGGAATTAGCGATGAAAAATTACCGACGAAAATGAAACCGATGCAAATTACCGACGGAAAATTAATTTTCGTCTATAACATTGACAGGAAAAATTTTGTTTAGCGGCGGTAGTAATATCCATCGGTAAATATGGAGGGTTAGCGATGGTATAAAATGCCCGTTGATAAAGGAGGTGAGAATTGTTGGCGGAATAAAAAAGTTTTGAGTTTACCGACGAAAATTTGTCCGTCGGTAAATTCCGTCTGTAAATTTTCAAGGTAAACATTGTCATCTGCTTCGGTTTCAGCATCAAAAGAGGAGTTAAACCAAATGACATCAAAAAGAGAAGAATTGAATCTGATTCATTCAATCTATGAGTGAGGACACATCCAAGTCAATAGTTAAAGTTTTGCTGGGTGAACAATTTTTCCTCTCGTGCGCTTTTCTTCTCTCTGGTTTCTCTGTCGTGGACTCCTCTTCTACTCATCGACATTTGTCTTCTCTGGCCACTGTCATCGTGTTCTTCGGTGGAGGTATTTTTGCAGCCACTCTCATGTGTTTTTTCATATATTGGATAAAAGTTAATTTGGGTATTTGATTACTTTTGTTTATTTGCGTAGTCTGTGATTGAAAAATAATTTTAAGTTATAAATGTTAGTGATAGAAGGGACAAGACGTGATTTTGGTTGTGATGTTGGGATGAATTTCTGATGCATGTAAGGTGTTTGATGAAATGTTTGTTCTTTGAGAAATGATTTCAGTTCTTTATTTTCAGTTCTTTTTGAATATGAATTTCATAATTTCAATTCTTTGTTTCCCCCTAATAAAATGTAGGGTTAAAGAGTATTGCTTCTTTCATCTTTTGTTGACTTGAATGGTGAATAAAAGAGCAAAAAGAAGGGGAATGTGTTATATTCAATGTAAGAAAGTATTTTGTCGCATGCTTTTTTTTTCTATTTTCTTCAGTTTTATATTCAGAAAATCAAAATTTTAACCTTTAAATGATAAAGACATCATAGCTCTTATGGTATTTGTCATTTGCATGCTTTACTGATCCAAATACAATGATTATCTACTACCTAAAAGACAATACGATTGTCATGTATTTGACCTTTAATGTGGTAACTCATGTATAAAACCAGTCACACATATAAAAGAATGCAATTGTGACTTTTGAAAACTTGTACAAAAGAGAATGATATGTCTTATAGGTTTGTGTATGATTGGCTTGAAATATGGAAATTGAGTTGGTGGGAGTGGGAGTAGGCTGGCCTTATCTTTTGTTTTTGTTTATGGCAATGACATTAGTTATTCGTGTCATGAAATACCAAAAATACCCTCTTTAAGCACTTGAAATGTTTAATTCTATTAAAGATGAAGATGGATTTGCACACACACGTTTATTACTTATAAATGCATGGTTGACAAGCTTAGACTCATGGGCAGTTAGAGACATAGAGTGTACGCTTATAAAAATGAGGATGACTGTTGATAGAACTTTAATGGAGACGGTAAATATTGAAGCAATGACAAGTTATGGAAAGGTGTGGAAGATGCTTATATTTTTATATTATGGAAAATATAAATATTATATTTTCAAAAAAACTCAAAATATAAATATTATGGAAAGCAATAATAATATTTATATTTTCTTGATATTTACATGTAACTATGCATTATTTTATTATAAAGAAAAAAAGGGTAGCTACGTTTTTGTCATAAACCAAATGAGTGAACAAAATCTATAAATTTCAAATTAGTCCTTTAATTTTTATTAAGAAATCAGTTAGTACCTTATAGAATTTAATTAAAAAATATATAATATGCATCTTATTATAATTAAAGGATTTTATTTGTTATAAGCATCTATCAAAATATAAAACAACAACAACAACCCAGAAAAAGTCATTTTGGGAAGGTCCACTGTACAAAGTATCTATCAAAATATAATTTGTAAATTTGAATTTTATTAATAAAATTTTAAATTTTAGGCTACTGTATAAAATTTTGATGAAAATTCAATTACCAAATTGGAAATTTCCCTTGAAATATAATAAGATTTAGCCTTTATAATGAGTGTTCCAATTTAGAAAACCTATCTAATACTACAAATATTGAATACTTACCATTTCTAGAACTAGATAAACCTAAAGAAAAATCCATTAATAAATCTACCTATCTATGGGTTGCACTTGAGATTTAGCCTGTTTATAAGTAAAACATCTTTCACATATTCTCTTTATATTTGAAGATTCTTTTTTACTTTAAAGTTTCCTATGCAACAATAAATTTAAGATTTATTTTTCATGTGTTAAATTAGCATAATTTATTATTCTACACTTATTATTCATATTAGAAGCACTATTTACATTCCATTTAAAATTAACCTAATTATTTTCATTTGTTTTCAGTTCTTTGTTACGTCACTAAATTGTAGGATCATATGAATTATATAATCACATTCATTCAATTAAAGGAAAGGAAATGGTATATTTTATTGATTTTCATCATTCTCTTTTCAACTTATAGAAAAGGGGTTTCTTTTGCTTAAGTAATGTCATTAATTCACTCGTTTTAGACTGTTGGCTTTGCTTCAAATTTCAAATAAGCATTGTGGAACGTGGATAGCTCTAACTATTTAATTTCTTGTTTCAGTGATTAATTGTTGATGAAAGACTAGTTTTATAAAGGTTTAAAGAGTATTTAAATTATTAGGGTTAATTTTGATTATTATTATTGATATATATAAATAATAAAGAGAATTCACATACTTTTCTATTTTTGAATAATTTAACCTTCTTTTTACGAAATATTCTTTTTCGCAGACCCTAAATTGTGTTGAAGAGCATCGCTCATCCTTCTTCTTTGTAGTCTAGAGTTGTCTGTCTATCCAGGTAAGTCGTCCAACTTATGTCTACCATATGTATTGCTTTAATAATATGATTATGATGCGTTTGGGTTTTGTGTGAATGCAAATGAGGTCTTGATTTTATGTTGATGTTTAGAATATTCTTATAATAATTGATGAGTTTTTATGTTCTTCTTTAATAGTTTCAGTATTTACTGTATGTAGAATGAGTTTGAGATATTATAGATGATTTGAGGCATAACTAAGTACCTAGGATGGTATATAGGCTGGAAACCCGTGATGCAAACTTAGTATTAACACAAGAAATTCATACATTTAATAGACAAGACAGTTCTTTGCATAATAACCCCTAGGACAGTATATAGACTAGAAACTTGTGATGTAGGTCATGTGAGGCTCATCGGTGAAAAATTTCACGAGCCTAAGAGCCATAATAAGAACTTGCTTTCTTATTTCACAGGTGTAAACAATGCCACATACCATAGTATTGAAATCAATTGTAGGTGATTACTTCAATTGATTAATACCTAGGGGATGTTGTGTAAAGTTTAGATGTTCTATAAACTTAGGGGACATGAAGGATACTAACTATGAAATTAACAGCTTTGTAGAATGAGTAATGTTGATAGATCTTAGATGTATAGACGATGGCTAAATGCCCAAATTAGGGCCAAATTTTTTTAGGTTTGATCAATGTAAAACCAAATCTTTTAAGTTGCTCAATAAAGGTATAATAGTTCAAGAGTCTGTTCAATATTAGGCTATTTTGAACTGAAATTATGAAGTATCATACACGTGCCATTATGTAGAGGTCAATTGATCTTTAAATGCCATCTTAAAAACACACGTAGCTTTCAAAAAACAAAAAAAAATAAAATCCTTTAAATTTTTACCAGAAACCTATATCAACTTTTAATTCTCAAATTTTCACTATGTTTCTTTCGATTGTCTAATCACTCCGATCCCTTCACACATCATCACTTCATGCATCATTGCCTATCTACCTTCTAGCATTGTGAGCTTTCTA
Source organism: Erythroxylum coriaceum (assembly GCA_026874005.2). Classification (NCBI taxonomy): domain Eukaryota; kingdom Viridiplantae; phylum Streptophyta; class Magnoliopsida; order Malpighiales; family Erythroxylaceae; genus Erythroxylum; species Erythroxylum coriaceum. The sequence goes on from JANQAP020000112.1 coordinate 1,604,835, forward strand.
CGTAGTGTGATCGTTCTCCTTAGAAGTTTGACGTGAATGGTTGCTTGGGTTTTTGGAGATTTTTGGAGATTTGAAAAGAGATGAATAAGGAATCGAGAATTGTATTTTGTGAATGTCTCTATCTACATTTAATGATAGAAACATGTTTGCCTAAACAGTGAACACTAACTTCTTTTACTTATTGAATAATTGCAATTTTGCTTGGTACCAAGACTACTGGTAAATTAATACCAAAATTAAAAAAAAACTAATGTATCTATTAAACACATTCGTACCGCTTATCTTGTACCTCACTGATCGTGGTTTTCCGATATGTATAAGTTTTAATATTTAACCTCGATAATTCGCAAGCGTACGAGTCGTTCGTATAGTACCTAAGATGTCGATCCAACAAGAAGGGTTAATCTAATCCTAAAATCTAAGGCCAAAACAACGTGCAACATTCACAATGTAATGAAACTAAAACAGAAAGTAATTCAATTAAATAATTCAATTCAAGAATCAATCACAAAATATTAACTAAATAGCGATTGCAACACCTAATCAAGAATCAACCTAAAGAACTACCAATTGAGAGAAAAGAGAATTTTATCTATCTTTAATGCTAACCTAATCGCTTATGAACTATTAGATTACTGGTTTCAGACGGTCCTAGGGTTGATTACTCTCTCTCGAGTTATAACCATTAACCCTAATTTATACCCTAACCAGATTTTGAGAATTGCAATCTGTCGATTAACAATCTATACAAAACCCCAATTAGATCTAAAGTTGTTTAAAAAGTATCAGGAATCTATGCAAGATCTCTCTTCGCAAAATTTATTGATTTGATTTAATTCTCGTTCTATAAAATTATCTAACTCTCGTTATCCCAATTTAATAAATTTTCACTCTATTCACCCTCTCAGTTTATTGCTGAGCTATGCAAGTTTAGAAATTAAATCACAATAAATCCAGTAAAAACACAAACAATCATATTTCATTAAATTAAAGATAAATTTTCCTGAAGGTGAGTTTAGACATTCTTAACATTCATACAATTCTATCATCAATGGCTATCCCAATTCTATACAATAATAAAATGGAAAATTAATCGAAAACAAAATCAGAATGGCTGATGGAGGCAACAACGTCGGGAAACCTCCTGTTTCTGGAAGTACTTCACGTAAGCTTCTTCTCCATGTCTCTCTTCCTTCTTCTCTTTCTCACTCTCTCGATGAACTCTCTCTAGGGTTTCTCAATGGTGGCTAATGCAAAAAGCTCCTCATCTTCTTTCTCTTGTTCTTTTTATACCTTTTTGTGTTCTGGAAAGCCCTAGGATTTTTTCAGGGTCCAAAAGGTCTAAAAAACTCCCTCGAAACTTGACTTTTTTGAATGTCTGCGCATCTGCCCGATGCAGGCCATGATCGTGGCCCTAGATGCCATGATCTTAGGCCACATCTGAGCCTTCTATCATGATCATGGCAATCAGGCCATGATCGTAGGCTGTGTCCTGGGCTTCTATCACAATCATGGTTTATGGGCTGACTCCCACACTTTTGTCACGATCGCGACTTATTATGCCATGATCGTGGGCTGTGTTTCGGCCCGAGTGTCTCCGAAACTTCTCCATTCTTCAATGTTGACCCTGAAACACTAACAAACACATCAAGATATCTCAAAGACATAATAATTAAGCTCAAAGCCTTGACTAACCCATAAAAACACTTAAACACATAAACTAACACAATTCTAACCTAAACACATATTAAACGATTAAGTTAATACTTAAATACATAACAAACTAAGCCCTAAAACATGATGTAATTCAAACTTATCAACATCCCCACACTTAAACATTTGTTTATCCTTAAGCAAACAAAACAACAAACACATAACACACAATGCAGTAATGAGACAATGGCTTCATCTTCATGAAATAAATTTAATTTTAAACACAATCATTCAAGTTATATCAAATCATTAATATACAAAATCTGCGTCTAGGGGCAATTAGTCCAGATCCAAGTGTTAATTTATTTGCCCTTTTCAATTACACATACACATTAATAATTATTTGGTCATTCAGAATCTGTAACTACTCCTAAGTACATTTTCATGAAAAGTCAAGCTATTACAAGTTCGGTAGTTTTTACTAGAAAACACTTTTATTTAAAATTTAAACAAGGACTTAGTCTTTTATTCAGAGGCAAATATTGGTGATGAACATCGATCTAGTTACTCAACTAAGTCATTTTTATTAAACTACTTGGATAAAATGTCATTATAGCTTTTTGATGTGGAGGCACACATTTGTGATGCGTGTCGATCCGGTTACTCACCTATATCACAGTCTCAACTGGCTACTAGCTCTATTCATAACCCGAAGGTCAGCAGAATAGTTATTTATTTAGCAAACATGATTTTTTTATTGTTATTATTATTATTATTATTCCTTACCTTGTTATTTTAGCTACTCATTTTCATAAAAATACTAGTAAAGCTACTTAAGTCAAAAGGCCTCAAATTATGAATGAATGTGACAATTTAGATTGTGACAAACTCACACTAAATCCTAATTTAGCTGTATATTTATCCAAAGACCTCAATTCACTAATTTTGTGAGCTAATAATTCTTCACAATTGAATAGACTATGTTCAACATTAAATCAATTCCAATTCATCTAAGCCATTGACACATTCATACAATTCACAAAATGCAACCTAGCAACTATCATACGATATGCAAGATCACATTCGAAGTAAAAACACATAACCTTTCCCACATTTGAACAACACATTGTCCTCAATGTGAGAAGGGGAGAAACAAACACATAAGAAAAGAAGAAACATAAATTAAAGTAACACAAAAAAATGAAGATTGAATTTAAAAAGAAAGGGGGTTAGACAAAGCCTCATGGTGATGGAGGTGGGGATGGTGTTGGAGGTGGCAATTGAACACCCTGAGCCTAGAAATAACGATGGATACGAAATATATCCCGGCTCTGACGTCATTGAGTTCGGGCCATCTCCTTCATCCTTCTGGAGTTCTCCGCAAGTGTATCTGTAATTACCTTGTTGTATACGGATATTGTATCTAGTACTTTCTTCCAGCCTAATTCTTTTATTTCTTCTTCCTCCTCGGACTCTTCACTAGTTGAGTCCTCTTCTACCTATTGAGGCGATGCTATACTCGAACTCGCCTGACTAGCCCTGATCTTAACACGTGTCTTTCAACTGATATCTCAGAGTTCCATGTTATAAGACTTAAGGATTTTAGCACGCTATAGATGATGATGATTTAGGAAGTCTGAGAGATGGACAGTTAAACTACTATAGTCCATGCCATAATAATCAACAACGGTTGACACTACGTACCCCATACTTAAATTGTTGCTCCTCTTACACAGAGTTGCAATAATAGCATTTAGCATATGTGTAGAGATGCACACTGGAATGCTGTGATCCATGCACCATAATATAAAGAGTTCCTTTGTTGAACACTTGTTGGTTTCTGATTTATTAAATACCAGTTAACATATGAATTAGTGTAATAATAAGTGTTCATAGGACCTTATGATGTTGTTGTGGGCATTTTTGGCATCGAATTGCTCTAACCCAGTGAGCTCATTCTAATAACGAGAAACACAAAAATCATCGTGCTGATCAATAATGGAAGATTCGGGGAACCCACATATCTCGCACATAATTTCGATGTTTAATTCATAAGCTCGTCCTCGCAACATAAACCACATTTCTTTAGGGTTCCTAGGTTCATAGGAAAGGGAAGTAAAGAATTCTGAAGTGAGCTCTTGGTAAACAGGAAATTGGAAGTGTATGAATTTTGCCCACTGAATTCTCTCTACTAAGTTCTCTACCCTATCGCGTAGTTCTAGCCTATCAAATGTATCAAAATCAAAATATTTAGGGACTACAATTTGTTTAGCATTGAGGGATTGAAAACGAATACCTTCCTCCTCTGTGTAGATAGGGAAGGGTGTTCTGAAGTTCGTTGCTCTGTTCCTTCTCCCTCGTCCCGAGACTTGATTTCATCCTGATGATTGATCCCACTTAGCTAATTGCTTAATGCAAGACATACTGTCTTGTGAGTAGGTAGAAGTTGGAAGAGATTGAAAATTTGAAATTTGGGTAGAGAGAAGTGAGAGTGTTTGGAGGTTTGAAGCTTAGAGAGATAAAGTAAAGATGAAAGTGAGTGAAAAAGTGAAGTAGAAATGAATATATACATGATTGGAGGATAAAATGGTAAAATTTGACTTAAAAAATCGCATGATTGGAGGGTAAAATGGTAAAATTTAACTTAAAAAATCACGTGTTCCCTTTTTACCCAGCCGTAGGCCACGATCATGGCTTGCAATTTTCTACCAAAATTTTTTTTATTCTTTTCCTTTTGTTCTTCTTCACTATCCGAAGTCACCTCTTAACTATTTATGGCCCTTTCACCTCTCCTTGCTTACTTCCTCGATCATCTAATTAATGACGAAGTACTCTACCTTCCCAATTTTATTTGCAAAGAGCTAACCTAAATATGGAATTCAACTATCTAGAAATAAAAGAAAATAACATCAATTTAATAGTCCATGGGTTGCCTCCCATGTAGCGCTTCTTTTGACGTCGTTATCTCGACAGTCTTCTTTGCTCACAGTGGTTCAAATGAATGGTGCAATGGTAGTGCAGTCACTGATCTCATAATTTGCACATAAGCTACCACGCTATGGATATTCTACCTTCCTTGTGATTCTCCTTCCTTCGCCTTCTTCTACGTGATCGTTTCTTTCTGAATGCATTCCCAAGATCCTTAATATCTTCCCATTGTCCTTGAGGTTCGGGTTCCTTGATATTAGTTGGAGGTAAAGGAGAACTGTGGTCTTTCTTTGACACTTTGAAGGTTATTTGCTGCTTTCCTATCCTCAGAGTTAGTTCACCTCCATCAACGTCAATTATTAAACAAGTAATGGTCAGGAACGGTCATCCAAGGACTATAGAGGTTTCTACATCATCTCCAATATCCAATATATAGAAATATGTGGGAAAGATAAATGTATCAATTTGTACTTGCACGTCCTTAATAATTGCCTTTGGTTGATGAAATGTTCTGTCGGCCATCTTTATTAACATCTTTGTGGGTTTTAACTCTCCTAACCCTAACTTCCGACTAAAGGTATAGGGCATCATATTGATACTTGCTCCCAAATCCACGAATGCCTGTCTATGTTGACTCCATTGATACTGCAAGGAATGTAAAAATCCCCTGGGTCCTCTTTCTTCTGTGCTATGTTAGGG
>JANQAP020000112.1:1675496-1695806 GCA_026874005.2 Erythroxylum coriaceum
AACTAAGAAACTAATGAACAAGATAACATATGTACGACATGCATTTAATCTAGATGAGTTTCTTCTTAGAATTTCCAACTTTAACGTAAAGATGGTAACCCTAATTGCCACTTGTGATTAGCAAAATTGAACGTCATATTTCACTAATCTGGCTATTAAACGAATCGATTCCTAGTTGCGCATCCTAGAAATCAACCAATTCAATCATAAAAAGTAATTCGGAAGGCACTCAATATTCATCAACAAAGCAAATTTTATTGGAATACCTCATACATAATAGATGATAACATGGTTTCCCTCAACCAAGAAAATGGATTTAGCTACTCATAACGAAAGTGAAAATCAATAAAGAAATAGACAATTGAAAGGTCTCCATCCCTAGTCTTTTCCTAGAAAATACGAAAATCCCTAGAAAAATACTGCAGAAACACAAACTATTCTAACTATTTGACAAAAAACTAGCAGAAGAATGCAGAAAACGTAAAACTACTCTTAAACTATCTGTCGTGAATAGTAACCCAAAATCCTCTTTTATCCCTTCAAATCTTCTCAATTTTTCCTTGATTTTCAGTAAATAACACCTCCACGTATTCAGGTTGCAAATCCCTATCAGTAAGGTAGCAATCTGATCTTTAAGATTATGAAAATCTCAGGTGAATCAGATCTGAATTTGAAAATAGATTCTGCAGATAGTTTTTGTCCTTGCACGTGCCCACGCTTAGTCATCGATTTTTTTGCCAATCTGGAATTTCGGATTTTTTTTGCTTTCCTTGCATCTTTTTTATTCAATTTCATCTCTCAAGTGTTGAAAATCATCTGAGCACAATTAAGAGATAATTCCATTAATTTTGAATAATAATTTCAACATATTAAAGAGATTTATTTTCAAAATAAGCACAAAATGGCAACTTAACAACATTACTCATTGAGAGTCCAAACACAACATTCTTAATGACCTTATTGTCGATGGACCTAAAGTAACATTTCAACCAAAAATACAAGAAGGCTAAACAATATTCAAACAGTATGCCCATCAACAGTCATTAAATTGTACCATAATAACAATGGTACCTCATTTTTAAACTAGTTTTTTCTTTAAGGAACTTAATGCACATATATTCGAAAGCTGGAGTTTTCTTACCAGATGTAGATTACTTCTCACTTCTAGTAGGATATTCATATAAAAGTTAGCAACACTATTATATAAGGAGCTAACTTATGGTATTTTTCTATACTATCTTTAAACACAATTCTTTGCAAGATTAGTGGTGACATTTTTTACACATTAATGTGGTATTAAATGTTTGGAGTTATGGTGTTGGTCGTACTTAGGTGTGGTATTCTTGGTACTCAGTTATGGATTTTCATATTAAAGTGAAGGTAATATTTATTTGTAATAAATGCTAGTATTTTTTATACGCAAGAATGGTATTAAATGTATAAAGGTGATATATGGTATTCTTTATACTGAATGATAATTTTCTCATATTAAATTGGATGCATAACTTATTATAAGTGGTGGTATTTTTTGTACAAAGGCATAGTATTGGATCTATGGAGTCCTGGTATAGTTTGTATTGAGGCATTTTATTATTTGTATGTAGAAGTGATGTTCTAATATTAAAATAAACATATGATTTGTCTATTATAAGTGATGGTATTTTATGTACATAGGCGTGATATAAGATGTATGAAGTCCTGGTATGGTTTCTTTGAGTCATGATATTCTTTATCTTTAGTGATAATATTATCATATTAAATTGAACGAGTGACTTATTTATTATGAGTGATGGTATTTTTTTATACATAAACATGATAGTTTATAATGAGGTATAGTATTCTTGGTAGTCAGTCATGGATTTCCAAATTAAAGTGAAAGCATTACTTATCTGTAACGAATATTGGTATTTTTTATACACCAGAGTGGTATTGAATGTATGCAGGTTATATATGGTATTCTTTATATTGAGTGACGGTATTCTAACATTAAATTAGAGGTGTGACTTATTTGTTATCAGTAATAGTTTATTTTGTACAGAGACGTGGTATTCATTGTAAGGAGTCCTAGTATAGTTTGCATTGAAGTATGATATTTTTTATACTCAATGATGGTATTTTCGTATTAAAGTAAAGGTGTGATTTATCTGTTATGGATGGTGGTACTTTTTGTATTTAGGCATGATACATTTTCATAAGGTGGTAGTATGTTTTCTTTAATATATTTGATAGTTTTTTTATTTATATAGTATTTATAGCTTGTCAATGAAACTTTATAAGATTCGTTTAAGCTCAATCATCAATGACCAAATTCTTAAACTTAATCCTAAAGTTGGAAGTCATGCAAGTTAGTATTTCATCTTTGTTATCCCCTATTGTCAACTTAAGCTTGTAACATCCCTAAAAAAAAACAGTGGCTTTGTTTAAAGAAGAGAGAAGAGAAAAGAGAAAGATCATTGGAAATTAACAAAGTAGATCTAACAAAAAAATTGTTTTGAAAAATAGTTATGGCAACTTGAAAAAACAAAATTCATATTTCTTTAAAATTGTTGTTGCTTTTTGCTTTTTGGAAATAAAAACAATAAGGATGTTAAAAAGTATATGTTTTGTATAATATACTTTTTCTATTTGTAAATCACAATAAGAAACTTTTAAAAAATAAACAAACATTCCATCTTTTGCAATTGATAATGGAAGAAAAATATTAAGCACAATAAGTACGAGGAAAAAGAAAATTTTTCAAAGAAGATTGTCCAACATTATTATATTATTCTTTTTTCCAGTTATAACTAAACATTACTCATTTACTTTTGTAATATATTTCAATTTAAAATACAGACGTGATATGTAGATAACCACGGATAACTATCACCAACAAGGTCAGTCCCATTTTGAAGAAATAGAGAAGTTAGATGAAAAGGACCATATCGACATCAGCACCCTATTTTATCTTTTGCATGTCCTTAGTTATTTTATACTCAATTATAATATTCTCATATTAAAATGAAAGTATAAATTATTTGTTATAAATGGTGGTTTGTGTTTGTACAAACATAGATATAGTATTAGATATATGAAACCATGGTATAGTTTGTAGTGAGACATAGAATTCTTGGTACTCAATCATGAATTTTTATATTAAAATGAAGGTGTTACTTATCTGTAATGAATATTGGAATCTTTTATATGCCGGAGAGATATTGAATACATGAAGGTATTCTTTGAACTAAATGAAGGTATTCTCATATTAAATTGGATGTGTAACTTGTTTGTTATGAGCTATACGGATATTAGTGGAAGAAATCATACCCACAGATTGTGGACTTGAATTGGTGCCAGTCATATACCATAGTTTATATTAAAGCATGATATTCTTTGTAGTCAGTGATAATATTCTTATATTAAAGTGAATGTATAACTTATTCATTATGAGTAGTGGTCTTTTTTATACATAGGCGTGATATTATTTTCATAAGGTGGTAGTATATCTTTTAATATATTTGATGTTTTTGGTCTACATAGTAATGAAGTTTTATAAGATTTGTCCAATCATCATGTACTTTCCTAAACTCAATCTTAAAACTAAAGGAAACGTAAGTCAGAATTTCATCTTTATCACCCTTCATTGTCAACTGAAGTATGTAATATCGCTGTCAAAAATAATAGTAGTTCTGTGAAATGAAGAGAAAAAGGGGAAAAGAAAGACCAATAGAAATGAAAATGAAAGCATAGTGTATTTGACAAAAAAAAAAACTTTGTATTGAAAAATAGTTATTGTAGCTAAGAAAACACAAAATTTATTTTTTAAATTGTTTTATTTTTCACCTTTTGAAAACATAAAAATCGTGAGAATGTTAAGATAAATATATTTTATAATTTATTTCAAAAAAAACTACAATAAGTAACTTGAGAAAAAGGAAATAAATACTTTATCTTTTGCAATTGATATTTGATAATAGAGAAAAAAATGTGATATGACGAGGAAAAAAAGAAAATTTTCAAAAACAAATTAATATTATGATATTACTCTTTTAATTTTTATAAATAAAATTACTTATTTATTTTTATAATATATTTTAGTTAAAATAAATATATTATAAATGGGTGACTATGAGTATCCATCCTGCTCGGCCCGGCAATAATAGCCCGGCTTGTTTTTTACCCCCACTAGCCGACCATGGTTAACCTGAGTGGGCCACAAGTCGACCATGGTTCGCCCGGCCTGTGAGGGCCAACCTAGTTTTTTCGAAACGACGTCGTTTTGAAATTTTTATTTTAAAAAATAAATAACGGGCTAGGTCGAGCCAGCTCGCTTGTGACCCAGTACCATGGTTAACTCGTGATTCATTCGTAACCTGCTTATTTTTTCCAAAACGATATTATTTTAAAATTTTTGTTCTAAAAAATAAATAACCAGTCAAACAGATCGGCCCGTCCGTAACTCAACGGGCCATAACTCAAGGCCACATGCCGGGCCGCCTTCCACTTTGAAGCAGCGGAGAAGTTGGATGAAAAAGAACCACATCGACACTAGCCATCCTGTTTTGTCTCTTGCATGCTTCTAGTTTGGTGGTATTAATATTTGTAGATTCCAAACTGGATCCCTCGAAATCCTTAGACAAAGTGGCAACCCCCACAACCCAAATTTTCCAAATCTATTCCCTTTCCTGTCCTGCTCTGAGTATGCGTAGAATTTAGAATGCGAGTAAAGCTTGGCAATAGAAATTAACCATGACTGGTGCTTTCTATCTTTATGCTTACTGTTTTCTTTCTCCTAAGTCAGCTCCAAAGCTGAATTCATCCAAGACTTCACCTTTTGGCTACGGAACTTGTAAACATCTCCGTTCATTATCCAAACGCCACTCTCACTCTCGACTCCTCTGCTCTCCTCATGTTAACTCCTCCAATTCAGTCCCTTCTGGCGATGGCTTTTCAAGGTTCATGTGGTTTCCGTTTAAATTATAGTTTCGTTTGTTGTGCCTCTTTCTATTCTTCTTGTTCTGTGTATCATCAAATTTTAGTCTTTTGTACAAAGCAAATTCAGTGCGAGAATGGGACTCGAGGGAAGCTCCCACCTGTTGTGATGTTGAACTATTATTTGTAGATTTGATGATTAGAAGGTTAATTTGGATAATGTTGGTTGTTCTTTGTGTGGTCAATTTTACCTATTTCTTCTTGTTGTTCAAGTTTGGTAATTGTTCACCCTGTTATGAGCTAGTGATTTGTTCATTTGCTAGGCATTTTTTCTTCCTTTTTTTAAAAACCTAGCTTATCTTGTAGTTTTCCATATTAGAATTTTCTATTTTCTCTGTTAATGCCGCCTTCTGTTATTGAAAAGCATTTTTCATGTTGTCTTTCACCATGCCAAGTGGGTCAGAGGGCAGAGTAGGCTTTCCTTCTCCCTTCTACTAGCAAGGATAGCTTGAATGATTTTTTACTAGCAAGGATAGCTTGAATGATTTTTTATGGGATGATTTCCTAATCTGTTGGTTTTCAATTATATTTTTCAGCAATTTTTGCATTATAGAGGGACCAGATCCTGTTCATGATTTTGTTCAGATGCAGCTCCAGGAAATCGATGACAATATTAAGAGTAGGCGTAACAAGATCTTTCTACTCATGGAAGAGGTCAAATATCCTTGGAATGTCAATCATAGTTTAAGTTCTATTCTTAGTGGTTCATAAAGTTGACCGTGGCCTGTAGGCTTTATGTATTAAAAATGAATCTTCTTTTTCCTTTTTTCCGTTCGACATTCATTCCTCCTAATTCCTTTTCATTTATTAACTCTTTTGTTACATATTTTGCAGGTCAGGAGATTAAGGGTTCAACAACGCATAAAGAGTCTGAAAATAATCAATGAGAATGGTGAGGAAGAGGCGAATGAGATGCCAGACATCCCATCTTCTATTCCTTTCCTTCCTCGCATGGTAGTGTTACTGCACTGTATCTTAATAGCTATAAGAAGAGGTTTTATATCCATTTTTCTTTACTACAAATCATGACTTTGTAAAGGAAGTTTTATATCCATTTTTCTTTACCACAAATCATGACTTTGTAAAGGAAATTTTGTACCTTATCTATATATATATATGTTCCTTATTTTTTCTCAGTAGTTTTAATCGAAGAATCTGGTTTTGTAAGTTTTGACTTGCTGGGTTTATCTGTCTTTTGATGTAGACACCAAAAACACTGAAGCAGCTCTACATGACAAGCTTATCTATTATATCGGGGATCATTATATTTGGGGGCCTTATAGCTCCGACAGTAAGTTGTTTCTTAACTCACTTGTTCCTGCTCATGAAGTTTGTATATTTTACATAGTCAACATTGAATGTTTCTTATGTCCCATTACTCATTTCTTCATGTGCTTTGTTTCTCAACAATGGATTATCAACTTGATGATATGCTTTTCCATGGCAGCTGGAATTGAAATTAGGTATAGGGGGGACCTCATATGAGGATTTCATAAACAGCATACATTTGCCATTGCAGTTGAGGTAATCATTTCCCATATTTGAACTTTGAAACTGAACTAAAGAAATGTTTTGTCCTGTTTGCATAGTCTTGCCATGATTAACCATTGTGAATGACAATTCAGTCAGGTAGACCCCATTGTGGCATCCTTTTCAGGAGGAGCAGTGGGTGTTATTTCAGCTTTAATGTTGATTGAAGCCAATAATGTTGAGCAGCAGGAGAAGAAGAGGTGTAACTATTGCCATGGGACTGGTATGGGTCAATTTTTTTTACAGCTTCTCAAAGCAATGAAAGCTTTGATTCAGGGAACATATTTGACAACCTCTAGAGCTACAAGAAATATTTTGTATGTGACAAATGCTGTAGCCATTGGTGATCATTGTTGGCTTGGTTACATTGATTATGTCTTAGCTCTTATAATCATACCAAGATGGGAAATATTTTGAAACTTCATAGTTATTCCCTAATTTTACAGTAGGGTTGGTATCATGATGTAACCATGCAGGCCCTATCATGGTTCTTTATATTTATAGGTGAGGTTAGTTAGGAAGATGGTGGAGCTGGGATGTTATGCCAAAGGGATGAGAGAGAAAACAAGAAAGTCTATCTAAACATGGCACTTTCTCTAAGATAATGCTTGAATTTTAACTGTACAGGGTACTTGGCCTGTGCTCGATGTTCTGCAAGGGGTGTGTGCTTGAGCATTGATCCCATCTCTTTATCAAGCCCTTCTCATCATCCTTCGAGCATGCCCAGAACTCAAAGATGTATAAACTGCTCTGGCACAGGAAAGGTAAGAGCAGCTCATAAGAGTGGCTGCCTCTTCATATGAAGATGCTGCATTTCATTATGGTCTTCTTGAATTGTTGAAAGGTTGTGGCTCTTATGCTGAAAAGTTGCTTCAAACACCCTACAACAGCAGTAGAGTCATCCAGATTTACCTAGATTCTTTGATTATTTGTTATTTATAAATTATAATAAGTCAAGGATAGCAGAAATTGAATTTAAAGAAAATGATTCAAATCGTGATCTTGAATTTATGCATGTGTGCTTATTTTTCTTTTTTTCTTTTTCTTTTTTGGGTCATTCTTCTCGCCTATCGGTAAAGGGCAGTTCCATACCTACAAGGGAAACAATACTGTTCAATCATATGTTTATGCACTTGCAGACAAAATGTCGTGAGCGAGGAATTACTGTTCTACAATAGTTCCACTTCTGAAGCAATCAGAAAAGTGTTAAATTTTGGGTGTTATCTCAGGTGATGTGCCCCACATGCCTGTGCACTGGGATGATGATGGCAAGTGAACATGACCCTCGAATTGATCCATTTGACTGAGGGAGTGTAAAACTGGATCGCAAAGAGTCACCTTCACCTTATCTTCATTAAACACAGAATACGTGAAGTTCAGCCTTTAAACACATTTTCACACGAGGAAGATCACAGTATGTGTTTGTTGTAGAAGTAGCTGACCCATCAATCAGACATGAAGAAATGTCCTGCAGCATATCATATGGTCACACCAAGCAGTTGCATCACTAATTTGTTGTCTTCGCAGTAGTATTTTATCAATTTAAGATTTTTATATAAATGTATTTTATTAATATCCTCCCAGGTCCAATAGTCCACGATATGGAAGAATTTTTCGTTGAGATGCATTACTCTTATTGTAGAGGCTAGGTAGTCAAAATGTGACCTAAGGACTGGCAGTTCTTTTGTTTCTTGTTTACGGTACAAAAGAAAGTATTTAGAAGCGGTTAGTTGTCATGAACGATCATAAAAGGAACGAGAATATAGTGAATAATGGAAATAGATATTATTATTATGATTATGATGGTTAATTACGAAGAAGAAATGATTGTAATAATTAGTTTTTAAAAAATTATTGAGAAATAAAAATTTATATTTTAATTAATTAATTAATTATATTATAATTAATTAATTAAAATATAAATAAATTAATTAATTATAATATTTTAAGAAATGAATGAATTATATTTTAATTAATTATATTGTAATTAATTAATTATTTTTAATTAATTACAAATTAATTAATTAATTGTAATATTTTAATTAATGATAACTATATTTTAATTAATTATAATATTTTAATTAATGAATAATTATACTTTAATTAGTTATATTTTAATTAATTATAATAAAGGACATGAAGAATTTTCCAAAAGTGAGATATCAAACTATTGTCCTTGTAATAATAATTAACAACTAATTACTTATTTTTTATTCCTTATCCATTCACCTATTCTCAAACTCATCCAACAAACCTACTTAGGCTTGGTTTGGGAGAGCGGTGACGATTGGTAATTTGCTGAAATGATAAGTACTTATTCTCAATAAGTACTTATGTGTTTGATATTGCTGTTTTGGTAACTGCTGAAACGTGAAAATAAGTATTTGGCAAGTGTAGTTGCGGTTGCTGAAAAGAGATAAAATGATTAAAAAGTCCATTGATTTAATAAACTATTAATTATTGTATAAATAATTAAAAATATATTATTAGTTATATAAATTTAAACTTATAAATAATAAAATATTAAATTAAAATAAAAAATATAAATAAAATAAATTTAGTAAATAAAATATTTCATAAAAATATATTATTAGTCATATAAATTTAAATTATAAACATTAAAATATTAAATTAAAATAAGAAAAATATAAATAAAATAAATTTAATAAATAAATTATTTCATAAAAATATATTATTAGTCGGGGAGGAGTTTACTTGGATGGGAAGGAGTCGGGGAGACACAGGAGTTAAACTTCTTTCTATTAATTAAGCAAGGGTATAATGTAAAATATTAATTATTATAAGGTTATTATTGTAAACTAAAATTCTGACTGCATAAGCAGTTTCTTACTGTAACTCTTTTTTTGTTTATCTATTTTTGTAGTGTCACCATAGTTTTCTCCAATTTGTGGTTGTTCAACTTCAGATCTAAACGTGTGATTACGTTTAAAAACTGCGATGGATAAGTATTTATTTTCACCGCACCGCAGATCTAATCGCACCCTTATATTGTTTGTTTAAGTGTGGATGTCAGGCGCTTGGACCGGGTGGTTCAAGGATTGGTTCTTTGGCTCGCCAAAGAAGAGAAAAAGATAAAAACAAATACCGGAAGTGAGTTAAGAAACAAATAACTGATCACTCTATTGGTGTTACTATGGCGAGTCTACGGAAAGCGCAGAGCTCGAGCCTCATCCTGAGACGCTTCCTGAACTCTGGGACTGGGAGCCCATCGGTCTTCTCTTACACAACCACAAGGACACTTGAAACTTTGGCGTACGAGGAGGTGAGAGCTTCGCCGGACAAGCCCGTCACGAACACAGCCTTTATACTCCATGGGCTCTTGGGATCTGCCCGCAACTGGCGTTCTTTCTCTCGTAGTCTCGCGTCCACTCTCTCCTCCTCCGACCCTTCTTCAGGTAATCCCCAAATGTTCTGTCTTTTTGGTTTTTTTCATCTGGGAATTTGTTTTGGACAATGTTTTTGTGTGTTTGGTGATAGAATGGAGGATGGTTCTCGTGGATTTGAGGAACCACGGCAAGTCTGTAGAGATAGAGGGTTTACATTTTCCTCATAACATGTTCAACGCTGCTAAGGATTTGTCCAACTTGGTGACTGCTCACGGCTGGCCTTGGCCTGATGTTGTTATTGGTCATTCCATGGGTGGTAAGGTTGCTCTCCAATTCGCTCAGAGTTGTGCTCGCGGTGACTATGGACAATCTGTCGTTTTCCCCAAACAGGTGTTTCCTTTTTCCCTAGCTTTATGTGTTGGGTTGTGTGTCTGTATTAACAAGAACAAAATTGACATGAATGGGTTCCTTTGTGATTGCAAATTATCTAAGTTGTGATCGTTATGTCTTTAAGAATGACAGAATTTGATGACCTCGATTTTGCGTGCTAATAGCTGTTTTAGTTAGCAGTTAAATACGATGTAAATGAGATAGGAAGGATTTTTAGTTACGAGAGCTGTTTGAATATTAGGCGCCGAGTATTTTCTAAAGTTTAGATAAGAAAGATTTTCCTTTTCCCCGTGAACTTGGTTATGAATATTAGGCTCTAAGTTTTATCTGAAGGTGGCATATACATTTCTCCATCATATGATTCATATTTGCATCGGTTTGTGAAGGGTTTCCTTAGTCATGAGTTTTACAAGCTGCACCGAGATAGCATCACCCGTTTTCTTGATCCATTTTTGGAAGAACTTCTAGAAGTTCCTTTGAGTATCAAAATTTTTGTTCCACTTCTGTACAGATTCCATCTTATCAGTGCACAAGGTCTTGTTCTCTTTTTGTCTATGCTGTTCCAGTTTGCCAGGTGAAATGAAGTTAACATTGCAAATATTTAGCATGATGAATCGTAAACCCATGTTCAGTTGCCAGGTGAAATGAAGTTAACATTGCAAATATTTAGCATAACGAATCATAAACCCGTGTTCGGTGCAATGTATTACTTAATGAGTTTACTATCTGCTGGTATCATTATGCAGGTTCCTCTTGCAAACAGTTGTTTTCTGACCCCTCAGATATTGTTTCCTGGTGCAGAACAGCTGTGGGTGCTGGATTCTGTCCCTGGAGAAGTGAGTACTGAAAATAGTGATGGAGAAGTAGAAAAAGTTTTGAAGACCTTGCAAAGTCTACCATCAACAGTTCCATCACGAAGGTATAAGCAAATGAATGAACTTGGTTTCTGCAGTTTCTATTGGATCATGTTTTTGCTAACTTTATTGCTCTCATTTGAATTTTTCGTCTTCAGGTGGCTTGTGAACCACATGATTGAACTTGGTTTCTCAAAGTCATTGTCAGAATGGATTGGTAGCAACTTAAAGAAACATGAAGAACAAGAGACATGGGCGTTCAATCTTGATGGTGCCATCCAGATGTTCAATTCGTACAGGTGAATATCTGAATTCCAATTCATCTAGTTCAATGACCTCCCTTTCTGAACAGAGATGAATAAAGATTATGATACAGTCCTTAGCCCGGTTCTTTTATAAAATTTTCAGGGAGACATCATACTGGTCGCTGCTTGAACACCCACCAAAAGGAATGGAAATAGGAATGGTGGTTGCAGAGAAAAGTGACCGTTGGAATGCAGGTATAATTCATCAACTTGAAAGGCTTGCTGGCCGAAGAGGGAATGGATCTGAGGGTAAGGTGTCGCTCTATGTTCTTCCCAATTCAGGCCACTGGGTTCATGTAGATAACCCAAAGGGGCTTCTTGAGATTTTAGCCCCCAAGCTTTCTTCCCTTTCAACATGATTGCAGTTTGGTTTCTCTGGAATCAATAATTAGAAATTTTCTAATGTTATTCAGCGTTCTTTCATCAGGAATATCAGAACGTTAAATTCGTAAATCAGGCTCTGCTGTATACTTCATAAATACTTTTCTCAAACTATGGTGATTCCAACTTCAAATGTCATTCCTTTTTTCATTCTGAAATTGTAATAGTTTTATGAACTCATTAATGAAACACGTAACATGAAAGAAAAGAGAAACAATCGCCAAATCATTGTGCTTCTGAATAAAGAGAAACCGTAGACATTATAAGAACAGCTCCGTGTACGAACAAAAACACAAGTTGTTTTGGAGAAATACAGAAAGGAAAAAAGAAGCAGATATTCATGAAAACCCCAACAGGGAATGCCATAACTTTGGAGGGTGAAAGTTAGACATGTCAATGGGCCGGGTCGGGTTGGGCCGAGGATAACTTTGGAGGATGAAAGTTAGACATGTTAATGGGCCGGCCCGGGCTCGGGCCGTCCTCGGCCCAGTCCTACCTGGCCTCTCCTATGGTGGCCCACGGGCCGGCCCGTGGGTCGGGATGGACCAACCTGTGGCCCGAGTTATGGCCCGATAGGTCACGGGTGGGGCGCTTGCACATATTTTTTAAAAAAATATACTAAAACGATGTCGTTTTGACAAAAAACGAGGTCGTTTCGAGAAAATAGTCGGGCCACGGACCAGGCCGAGTCGAGCCGGGCAAGAATTACCATACCTAGTGAAAGTTTCAAAACCATCGATAAAGCAATCCAATTGCACGTTGTCTTTGGAAAGGTATTGTCCCGTTCTGTTTTCTTTGTGAAAACCCCAACAGGGAAGGCCATAACTTCGGAGGGTGAAAGCTTCGAAACCGTTGATAATGCAATCCCATTGTACGTTGTCTTTGGAAAGGTACTGTTCCATTCTGTTTTAAAGTGACTGTATGTTGAGTTCTCTTTTAATGCCAAAAAATTCAATAAAGCATTCTTCAACTTTTTAGTTGATTTTCTTAGGTTTTATATATTGCATGTTATTGTGGCTTTTTTCGTGGGCATTCGCATAACAATAGTGTGTACTGGAATTGGTATCAAGGATCCTATTGTAGAGGGAAGTTTTTATTTTTGACACGAAAATATGATAACTGAATATTGACTTTGAAGTTGGTATTTTTATTATGAATGTGTGCGGTGCAACTCTCTGATTATACTGCACATTTCCAGTAAGAGACTTGAGTTTCTTAAGCAGTTGGTACGATTCCAACTCCCATGCTAACTTATTCAAGGAAAAAACGAAAAGCATTTTATCAACATTATCAATTCCAACATTATCAATAGCTTGATCAGCATTATCTAAATACAGTTCAGCATTATCTGCATTATTCAAATATTACTAAAAAAAAATTTCAACTCTATCCCTTACCTTCTAATTTATAGGAACTTATCCTAAGAATAAGAAATTATCCTCTATCTATAACCTTTTAGAGGTATAATTATGTTTGTTATCAAATAATGGTAAGGGACAGCTTTTATAAATACTATAGGAATTATATAGGGTATACACACATTTGAAATAACAAATTGAAATTCTAGCTGGATATTGGTCCTCTCGAATAGACGATTGTAGCTATTAAATATTTCCATTTTCTTTACTCTATTTCATATTCTATTCCCTGGTTTTTATTCTGCATCTATCAATTTGGTGTTAGAGCCATTCAATCTATAACCATTTCTACTTGTTCTTCCACCCCCAATAAAATTCACAAAACAACACCCCATGACCTCCATCACCAAATTGCTCCAACCACCCTCCCATTTCACAAAGCGCAACCCCATGACCCCATCACCGGATGTTGACCTTATAGCAATGCAACTCACTTCCATTGCATCATGACTTGAAGCTATGGATGCATTAGTAATAAAGGTGGTGGCATTGAAGGCCAATGCCAGTAATGTTTTGATAGGTGTAAATTATAGTATGTTTTTTAAGTGTTAGAGTGTACTTTTAGTATTTTCTTAGACGAAAACTACATGTTTAAGACTTAGATTTATGTTCTCGTTAGTGTTTTTGTGTATTTTGTTTGATTAATTGTTGTTTAAGGCAAGAGTTTGACCTTAATTATATATAGTCAAGGATTGTGTGATTTGTTTGGTGATGAGTAGAGATAGAAAAAAGTTAAGAAAAGATGAAAAAAAAGGCTAGAGAAATAAGTTTGGCACAATCGTGCATAGCAACAAGGAAGCAGCAGGTTAGAGGTCTCCGGCACGATCGTGCAAGGCATGCACGATCATGCAAGGTGTTTTCATTTTAAGGCTATTTTTGGAAGATATACACATGGAAAAACACTGGATAAAACCCTAAAAGACTCAACAATATATATATAAAAGAGAAAAACATCACTTAATGGGTACAAAGACATAATCAAAGAAGATCAAAAGAGAGGAATTCTAAAGAACAAGGTTGCAGATTTTCCAGTTCAAGGCAAAGAAGAGAAGACTTCCAGATTTAATTCTCTACTCTTTCTTATTTTCTTGTTGTTGTTAGATGTTAATGATCGTTGAACTTGGATATTTAGTTATATATATGGATTGCTAAAATTTTTTTAGGAATTACTCTTAAATTATTTGTTGAACTTTAGATTCTTGATTTAATAAATATGCTTTTGATGTTTATTGTTTTATATTCAATTTGAATCGAGAGATTGGATTGGATTATGCTGCACAATTTCAATTATTTATTAGTTATCCATAAAATTGCTGCATATTTAGAAAAAGTTTTGATTGATTGAGATATCACAATTCAATTTATATGTATTTTAATTGAGATTATTTGATTAGATCTCAAGAGAGGATAATCATAACTATAGAATATCTAGCATTAAGTGTGATTAAATCAAGAAGGTAAAGTGAAAACAAAAAAAGATAAAAGTAATTTTTAACTTTTATCATTAATCAATCAATCAATATTACTATTGCTTAGTTATTAATTCTTTGTTTTTAGTTTAATTATTAATTATTCATCTTATCGTACCTTAAACAAAGTTTACAAGAATTGATGAATGATTATTACAATCCTCGCGGGACGATATCCTATATACTATAAGTCATAATCTGTATACTTATAGTTAAGAAAGTTTTTCAATTAAAACTTCATCAATTTTGTGACGTTGTTGTCGGTGGATTGTTATAGCATCTACTGTAGTTTAAGTTACCTTACTTTTAAGGATTTTAACACTTTTTTTATGTGATTTCAGGTGTATGAACACAAAAGCAAGAAGGAGTTCAAGCAAAGTAAAGGATATGTAAGCTTCTGAAATCAACAAGCAAGAGAGGGAGATTCGAAAAGCATGACTCCAAGAAGCGGCAGAAAGAACAATAGCGGAGGAACGAAATTAAGGAGAACAGCAAAGAACTCTTATGGACTTCATGGGTCAGGGTTCAGTGTAAATTAACAAGGAATAAAGAGACTTCAGTGCAGATCAACACATTCGAAATCAAACCAGCATTGTTGAATATATTGCAAACCAACATCTAGTTTTATGCACTGGCTAATGAAGATCTTAATACTTATTTGGCCAACTTCTTGGAGATATGTGAAACTTTCCGATATAATAAATTGACAGAAGATGCATCCAAAAATGAGGCTCTTTCTTTTTACACTTAAAAATCAAGCCAAGGCATAGTTAAACTCTCTTAACCCTGAGAATGTCACAACATAAGAGTAGCTGATGCAAGCCTTTTTGGCTAAATACTTCCCCTTAACCATGATCACAAGGCTCATAAAGGAAATCACAAATTTCTAGCAAAGCAAAGAGAAATCATTATATGAAGCATGAGAGTGATTCCAAGAGTTACAAAGGAGCTATCCACATCATAACTTGCCAAAAGAGTTCCTTCTGTAAATATTTTACAATTGAGTGAATCAACTAACACGAGGCATAATAGATGCAGTAGTTGGTGACTTTTTAATGAGAAAATTGGTTGAAGCAGCACATGATTTGTTAAAAAAGATGGCAAACAATAGTTTCCTATAGACATCAAAAAGAAGTAAATAGCAGTCAACCTTTAGAGATCAAAAGGGAGGGTTTGTTATGGATTTAGTGAGCGTTACGAGTTGAAGTAGCAAACTTAGCTAAATAATTGAACAGCCTAAAAGTCACTTCTTCCAGCCCACTTAATGTAATTTAGCGTAGATGCAAACTATATCAACAAGAAAGTCATGTCTCAGTTGATTGCTTCCTTGTGAAAAACAACACAGAATAGCTCAACTTTATGGGAGCATGATATGTTTGGGGAGGTAACAACCTATATTCTAATACTTACAATCTTGGGTGGAAAAATCACTTAAAATTTTCATAGTCTAACAATGCAAGAAACCTAATGAGAGCTCAAGGTCCACTAGAATTTCAGCAAGATATGCTCGATTCTTTGGAATCAAAGATGGATAAGTTAATGGATGTTTTGCATTCTAAATTTGTGAGCCAAGATGAGAACCAAAAGAGGATGGAAGTTAAATTCGACCAAATTGTGAAGAATCATACTTCTTCCATCCATAATTTGGAGTTTTAAGTAGGCCAATTAGTTAATGCATTATTTAAATGAAGTGTGGGGAGTCTCCTAAGTAACACAGAGTTTAATCCAAGGGAGCAATTGAAGGCCATTGGACTTATAAGTGAGAGTGTGTTAGAAGAATCCCACAAAGTAGAAGACCAAGAGAAAAAGGACAAGAAAGAAAAGAAGAAAGAGGAAACTCCTTATGTTCCTCCCCCCTCCATATGCACCAAAGATTCCATTTCTTTAAAGACTATAGAAGAATCAAATGGATGTGCAATTTGCAAAGTTCGTAGAGAAGTAAAGAAGTTCTAACTTAACTTGTCCTTTGTGAAAGTTTTGGACACCATAACCAAGTATGTGAAGTTTCTCAAAGGCATCTTATCAAACAAGCAAACTTAGGAGGAGAATTAAACATTCTCTTTGATGAAAGTTATAGCTCTATAATTACCAATCATATGCCTTCAAATTTGAAGAACTCAGGGAATTTCACTATACCTAATGATGTTGGTAATTTAGAATTCTCTAAAATTTTATGATAATTAGGTGCAAGTATTAATTTTATGCCTTTGTCAATTTTCAAGAAATTAGGGCTAGGAGATGTGAAGCTAACATTCATGGTTATTTAGTTGGCGGATTGATATATAAAAAAACCACTTGGCATAGTGAAAGATGTGCTAGTAAAGATGGACAAGTTTATTATTATTTTGGATTTTGTGGTGCTACGACTTTGAAGAAGATAGAACTTGTCCATTAATTTTTAATAGACCGTTTATGAATACAGGAAGAGATTTGGTGGATATTTATAAAGGGAAACTCATTCTTTGGATATTTAATATGAATAAAGTATTAAATGATCCAAAGAAAAGTAGCTCTTGCATGAAGGTAGATATAGTGGATGAGTTCATAAAAAAGCAAAGAAGAGCTATAAAGAAGTGAGTGTTGTGGAAGTAAAAGATAAAGGAGAACTAGGAAAGGAGGAGTTAGGTAATCCATTGAAGGTAGAGAAGTTAGTGAAAATGGAAGCACCTATAATACCCTCCATTGAGAAACAACCCTTTTTAGAGTTAAAAATCGATGGAGAATAAGAAAAGAGACTGTTGGAGATGATTAGAAAGCGAATGAGAGTCATAGGACGGAAAAATTTGGACATAAGAAGCATAAGTCCTAATGTGATGATGTATAAGACCTTAACATCCAAAATAAGAGTTTATTACAATAATTGCACTAAAATGGTTGAGCTAGTGACCTTAAAATTAGCATGTTATGCTTTAGTTAGATTTTCATAGTTTTGTATTTGATAGTACATTGTTATTTTTATGTTTTATGTTTATTTTGTAGTGAGTTGAATGATGGATGTCCATAATTTAAAGTATATCAAATGGTTAGGAAAAAATATTCAAGAGTTTGCTTGATAGCAAGGTTACATGATCATGTAATTTTAGAGGAGCAACCCGTGCACAGTTTGTTCCCAACCTCTGACATAATTGTGTAACCCTCGTGACTATGTCAAAGGGGTTGCACGATTATGCATATCAAGTTTTTATTCCTCTACTGTAAAACCCTAGCTTATTTAAAGTACTTTTCTTTTTCCTCCTTACATGTTTCTATCTTTAAATTAGCAACCCCTTTCCCTCTTCTTTTATTTTTTCTTAAATTTCACTCACTTGTCACAAAGATTTCACACTTTTGTTTTACTTTTCTTCCATTAAAACATTCCACAACTTCAAATCTAGTGTTTCTTAGCTAGAAATCATCCTTTTTATGGGAATTTGCAAAAACTTTTTTCCCTTTCTCCCTCTTAAGTTTTTTGGTATTGTTGTTCTTCTTTTGTAGGTTTTTCACCAAAATGGCACCAAAATTTAAACAACTTACCCATAAGTATGAACCAAAAGGGAAAAAGAAGGTATCCAGAAGTGCTTCACAAAATTTGGCAACTGATTCTAACGCTCCTTTCCTGATCTTCTCTCAAGAAGAAGATGAGAGGTTCTGCAAACTTTATTCTAAAAATATTACTAAACCTAGATATTTTAATTTTTCCATTTTGAAATATTTGAATTTGAAATAAAAAGTTGTTAAAATTCATTGGGATAAATTCATTCATTGATTATATTGTTTTTGAAGAATTAACCCTTGAGTTTTACACTATATTGAGGTATGAGCCAAACAAGTTAAATAATTTTTTGTTTAGATTAAAAGGACAACTTGTAATATGGACTAATTTATTCTAGAAGAAATATTTAGTTTTCCAAAATAAAAAATTTTTGAAAAGCATAATGATTTTCATGTCACTATGTATTGGACTAGATTGACTTATTGAATGTGTTTAAACCACATAATGCATAAATAATATTATACAGAGTTTGGAACATTTGTTACTCCATAAATTTATATGTCACACTGTATTTGCAAAGAGCCAAAGTAACAAATGTTTCACATAGGATTTAATTTTACTTTGGTGCATGGATCATAAAATCAACGTTTGCGTAAATACTCATATTTTTCATACAATAGTTACTTCACTTACAAAGAAAAGTAGATATTTAGGCATAGGTTATTTACTTACTACTTTAGCTCGATTCCATATTGTTGATTTGGATGGACTAACTCCCATTTTTCCTGAAAGATTAAATTGTACTCACTTGAGGAGGGATGAGATCTTGGAGTCTCATGGTATAGAACCCTGTGATACTAGCTCCAAATCAAAAAATAAGCACAAGACAAGATAGGCGAGCTCTAGTTCCACACCACCACAAAAACACTAACCAGAATCCTCTAGTGAAGGGTCAGAAGAAGAAGAAGCTTGGGAGATGGTACTTAGCAAACTTAAAAAGAAAAAAAAAGCACCTTGAAGGTCAATGGATGCCATAGAGAGACAATTAAAGGAGGTAATGTGACATCATAGTTACCGAACTAAGAAGTTATTGAAGTTATTTTCAGTATGAGGCATCTATGTGCCATCTCCAACTCTGTCACCTCCACATTCTCCATGAGTGCTCTTGCCTTTCCTTTCTATTTATATTAATTTTCATTATTTTACTAGTGAGTATTTGCTCATGTTTGTGTCTTGTTTTCCACATTGAGTCTAATGCATTATTTAAGTGTGGGGATATATATACACTTGCATATCATTTGTGTGTGAAATTGCATTTGCAAGTGTTAGTTTTTAATTATGTTAGCATTGTGTAAACATTTTGTTGCATGATGTGTGTCTTGTGTCAATGTGTCAATGGCATAAAATTGAAAGGAATTAGCTTATCTACGAACATGATCATTTGAATTATGAAGAAACATTAGTCTGAGAAGTTTGTGTTTTAAGTGATTTTAAGATGAATATGCATATTGATTAGAATATTATACTTATTATATCAATTTATGACACCTATTTAGATAAACTTATAATTAAATTGATTTAAATTGGTCGATAATATTAGTAGCCTTTCATAGGAGTGAATGACTAGGAAGAAGCAATGTAGGTAACATGAGAAAAAAAACACCAAAAATAGCAAAGTGTGTTGAATAAATATGGTAAATATATTTCCTATTCCACTGACCCTTTAGAAAAATGGGTTAAGAATAGAGCTAGTAGCTAGTCATGAGTTGTAATATAACTGAGTAATTGGGGGCATTCACAACAAAATATTTGTCTTCACGTTAAAAAGCTATAATGATACTCCAACCAAGCTTGATAATACGGTGTTAACAATAAAATTGAACGTATGAATTTTCTTGATTAATGTTAAAATAAGTTTCATGAATGGGTATTTAGTGATGGCCTTTAATTGGTATACAAGAATGAGTGCATGCTTACAAGTTTTATAGATGTATGAATAGGTGTAGATGTTTTAGTTGATATGTGCATTTAAATCAAAGCACTTGAACATGAATGAAATAAGTTAGTATATTGGAACTTTTTAATTGATTGATGTTTATGGCTAAGTTAATTTTATAAGATTTGATATGTAACACCCTAATATCCCCCCCCCCCGAGAGGATATTGTGGGCGC
>JANQAP020000112.1:1940661-1945661 GCA_026874005.2 Erythroxylum coriaceum
GAGTTCAGAGGAGCTTGGGATCAGTATATAGCTCTGATCGAGTTTGCATATAATAACCATTTTCATAGTAGCATCGGGATGGCACCATATGAGGCATTATATGGGAGGATTTCAATTGGTGCCTTCGAACATGCAAGGACCCTTCTCAGGAATCTAGGACTCATTTACTTTTACCGACTCTCTTGTCACTTGGAATCCAAAAAAATAATTATATCATTGTCATTTATCGATGTAATCAACTGGACTCAGCTTTAAAGTTGGATTATTATTGTATCTATAAGAATTTGTCAAAAAACCTCTTTCCTAGTTAGGGGTCAAGCTGTATACTAATGAATGTGGACTGTTATTGTTCTTGTTCTATGACTGTATGAATTGTTAAACTTCCAATTCAAAGTTCATACTACTCCATATATCATATTATTATATCGATACAATTGTTTAAATTTTTTATAACTATTTTTTGCAATGTTAGTAAATATTAATGATTAATTAATACCACTGTTTAACACTTAAAATTTTATTGTGTTTGTTTTTTCAACAATAAGTTGTAAACATTCAAAACAAATCTCCAATAAAACATATCTTAACTATAATAGTTTATAAAAATGTTAGTTTAACAATTTTGGTAAATGTCAACCCTTTGGTGACGATTTTAGGCAAATGGTCACCAAATGTGGACCATTTAATGAGGATTTTCAGAAATTGTCACAAACTGTGTAACATTTGGTGACAATTTTCAAAATTCGTCACCAAATGTTGATCTTTTGGTGATGATTCCAAATATCGTCACCAAATGATCACTTTTAGCGACAATATCAAAAACGTACCAAAAATCTAAACGTCTTTTTACTGACGATTTTTTGTAATCGTTGCCAATTGTGAACACTTTAGTTACGATTTTGGGCATTGGTCACCAAATGCTTCACAAATTATGGTGACAATTTATGAAAAGTGTCACCAAAAGTTCATTTAGTGACGAATTCCTAAAATCGTCACCCATTACGGATCATTTTGTGAAAATTTTCCGTAATTGTCACTAAATGTTCAACAATTGGTGACGATTTTTGTTATTTGTTACTAAATGTTGTACCTTTTCTGATGCTTTTTTAGTTAATCGCTGAAGGCTTAGTTTTAATGACGATTTGTAAAATCGTCGCAATACGTTAACTTTTGTCGAAGATTTTGCTTTCGTCGCAAAAAAAAAACATAACTAAATGTCTTCTTTGTTGTAGTGAGGATAGGCTTATCTTAGAGGCTTATTTGGCTATTGGATTAAAGTAATCCAATCTTTGGTTTGGAATAGAGTATTCTAAGACTTATACCAAACATAAATTTAAAAATTGTTTTAAAATCTAAAAATCAATTCCAAAATTAAATTAATTATTTTTCTTAATGTGATTAATATTAATAATTAGATTAATTTTTAATTAATTTTTAAAAAAACTACTTTCTAAAATTATAATTAATTAGTTTCAATTCCATTGAAATTAATTAATTAAACTCTTTAAAATTAAGAAAATTGTTTTTTTAAGTAATTAAGAAAAGTGTTTCTTTATTAAATTTATTTATTTCAATATGATTGAGATAAATTAAATTTATGACTTTTTTGTTTAGAGAATTATTATTCAATTTATTTAGAAATTGTTTCTTTATTTATGAATAATAAGGTTTTGTATTTATTAAAAAAGGTATTTTTTTCTTCATTAAATTTTTTAAAAATATTTTCATTTATTAATTAAGAAAAGGAGTTTTCTTTAATATTTTTGAAAATGTTTTCTAATTTTTTAAGGAAAGATTTTCTAATTATTTAAGAAATCAATCTCTAAATAAATAATATAAATGACTTTCTTAATTAAATTTACAAGTTTTAATTTAATTTTGAAAGTTGTTTCCTTTTAATATTGGAAAATAGTTTTCTAATTATGGAAAAGTAATTTCTAATTAGATTAGAAATATTTTTCTAATTAGAGTAGAATATGTTACTTATATAATTTTGAAAAAGGAGTTTTTCTAAATTATAATAAGTATGAAGTGTAATTTATTGAAATCTATTTTCAATTAAATTTTGTTAAAGGAGTCAAGATAATTGGAAATAGTTTCCAATTGGATTTGAAAATTGTTTTCAAATTAAATTTAATTTCTATTTGGAATAGGAATTTAGTTTATTAAGCAATCAATGAGTTTAATCTAATTTAATTTTTCCAAAGACTTGAAATTATTATTTTTTATTATGAAGATCAATAACTAGAATCAGACAAAGTTTGATATAGTAAGTATATAATTTGGTTATGAGTGCATAAGTTGCATACTTTATTTATATGTTTGATATATATATATATATATATATGTTAAATTGTATGTTTTATATGTATGATATTCTACATGTAATTTTATGTTTAATGAAACGAACAAAATTAAGTCTCTTGTTAAAATATTAAGTACACATTTAGAACGTAATTGTTGCCTTTCATTGTTATAAAAATAAACAAGAGTTATGGGTTAAAACAGTTTTAAGTTTGCATAATAAGCTTATCAATAAACAGAACTCTTGTTTATTGTTATAACCCAAATATGTTTAGTCTTATGATAATGGGTTCTACTTAACTAAATTTGTATGAATTGGATGAACAAACTCATGATCACGTGAATTGAGAGAAAAGGTTAGGAATAATATTTAAGATATAATATGGCAAGAGTTGTCACCTAATGGATCTAGGAGTCACATAAGATGTGATTGATAAAGTTATTATCTACCTAATTTAAGTTTAGATGGTTTATTGAGCAAACTCAAGATCAACTAAATTTGAATGGAATCCTAGACCACTAGAAAGATTAAAGTAATCTTTCCGAATAGTAGTGAGGGTAATTATTTTGAATAAAATAGTGGAAGTAACCAAATACATGATTAAAGTCTTAATCTCATATGGTAGTCATGACATATAATTAATTACTTGATTTTCTTATATATTTTTTGTTTTGGGTTGTTTGTTATAATTGATACTAAAAGTTAGTGAACTAAATTTCTTGGACATAAGTTATGTTTGAGAAGAGTTCTCAAAGTTAGATAGAAAAATTGTATGTCCATTATGTAACTTTGCTCTAATCCATATTGAGGATTCGGTGAAAAAGTTTTAGAGATATGTCAAAATCATATAGATGACAAAATGTATTTACATTTTGGGCTGACTAATGTCTCATAAACTTTGATCAACATATAAGATGTATGTCAACATCAAGATAACAAGATGCAAGAGGTTTGCACATAGTAGAGCTTAAAGGTTTAGTAACTTGATGGAATTGCTTCACTTAATTTAGCCTACTAAAAGGATAAATATGGATATCAATTGAAGAAATTTGCTATAGTATGATAATAGTTGACATAAGAAGAAAAATGATTGTATGACTTGTCTTGCCTATACGAGATATGATAGAGATCAATGTATTTCAAGTTCATGCTCATGAGTATTTGATACTAAATTTAGATTTTATAATGTTTAATGCATAATAAGAAATAGATTGTTGAGTAAAGTATTTTATCCAAGTTTATGCAAATTGTTTTTATATGTTGGATCAAAGGAGACTTATACTTAACAAAGTGGCAAGAATACAAAGTTGGATAACTGAGACTATCATTTTACACCATATTGGTTAGATCAACATAACGAGAATCATAAAGTTACATATAAGGATGTGTGTATCATTTTGATTATGAATTATATGAAAGTTGTGAAACTTGTCAATTTGAAGAATAACCAAATCAATCTTTGGTGAAAGGATGATGATGGTATTGAATTGTTAAATTTATAGATGTGACGTATTAGATGGAATAAAAATTCATAAAAGGATAATGCTTATATTTCATTAGATTACTAATGAATTTACATGATATAGTCATATGAATTAAATGAAATATTGATTTAAAATTTTGAAAAGTTCAATTTGTTTAAGTCTAATTAGAAATTAAGCATTGAGAATGCTGAAGAACTTCAATGAGATTGTTGTGGTAAGTTTTATATTTTCGGTTATCTATAGGAAATGAGATCCTCTAGTAAATAACTTCATAATAAAATTTCGTAATAATATAGATTTAAGTAAGGAGGAAAATACAATATGAGATATAGTATGATGCAATATTATTTTTTTATAGCTATGCCTAGTATAATGACTTACCTTCAATAGTTCCAGTTTAATCAATTAGCATGATTTCATATTAAATATGAAATCTTAGGTCTTTGAAAGAGTCAAAGTTAATTATTTAAGAAAGTAACACTTAGTTGAAGCATATATTATCCATTAATTTTAGAACTAAAAAGGTTATGAGATATTCAAAAGGTTGGATGTAATCTTATAGATCTATTGAAAAATTGTTTGCTTTAATGTATACTTATATGAAAATAGTTCTCAAGATAAATAGTGGGAGTAAGATGAAATTTGAAAGGTTCAAATCTCATGACAATACATACAATTAGAGCTAGTGCATTTGTTGATACATTTGATGTATAGTTGAAAGGTTACGAGACGTTGAAAGATTCACTTTCATGATGAATTCAAACAATTTGTTTTGAAGAAGATTGTGAATTTATCATCTTTATATAAAGGTTAACGGGAGATAGTTTTCCTATTCTGTGGGAGTATGCAAAGACATATTGCTCACAGAGAACAATAATTCTGATTTTCAATTGTTGAAAACATAATTGTCTAAGAACAATTCTTGTTGGATAATAAAAGGTAATAACTTAATTATGAGAATTAGATCTATAGAGATAGATTGGAAGTTATTTTCCTATTCTAAGTCTAAGATGTAGTAAAGATTTTTAGTATTTGAGATATCAGATACTTGTGAACCATTAAAGATATCCATTATATATTAGTTGATATTTAAGTTCAAGGAGATAAGGATATTTACTTTAGAAGTAAATCCTAATTCAGGCTTATTTTACTTAAAACAACATCATTTTAAATTATCTATATAGAAATAATTAGAATATAATAAAGAAATA
>JANQAP020000112.1:1950661-1969114 GCA_026874005.2 Erythroxylum coriaceum
TAAAATCTGGTGATATAGGGAATCTGCTGATTGTGAGTCTCTATGTGGACGATCTCATCTTTACAAGAAATGATGAGGATATGTTCAAGAGTTTCAAAGAATCAATAAAGAAGGAGTTTGATATGTGTGATCTTGGTATAATGAAGTATTTTTTAGGTGTAGAGGTGGTACAAAATTCAGATGGAATTTTCTTATATGAACGGAAGTATGCCAAAGAGGTGCTTGAAAGGTTTGGCATGGAAAGGAGCAATCCTGTGAAAAATCCAATCATTCCAGGATGTAAGCTATCAAAAAGTGGAAATGGTGCAGTGAAAGTGGATGCTACAGAGTACAAACAATTGGTTGGGAGCTTATTGTACTTGATGGCCACGAGACCAGATATCATGTATACAGTCGACTTGATTAGTAGATACATGGAGAAACCAACCGAGATGCATTTGCAAGCTACCAAGAGGATACTAAGGTATTTGAAGGGGACTATGGAGCTTGGAATTGGTTACAGGAAAGGTGGAAAAGGGAGTTTAATAGCATTTGCAGATAGTGACTATGTGGGGGATGTTGATGATCGGAAAAGTACTTTTGGATATGTGTTTATGTTAGGAATAGGGGTTATTTCATGGTCCTCAAGAAAGTAGCCAGTGGTGACTTTATCTACGATAGAGGTAGAGTTCATAGCAGCAGCCTCGTCGCATGTCAAGGGGTCTGGTTAAGAAGAGTTCTTGAAAAGCTTGGTCATGTTCAAGGTCTATACACTACTATTTATTGCAATAATAGTTTTGATATTAAACTGTCAAGGAATCCAATTTTACATGGTCGAAGTAAGCATATCAATGTGAGGTTTCATTTTTTACATGAGTTTACAAGAGATGGGATAGTAGAGTTGGTGCACTGTAGTACACAAAAGTAGGTGTTTGATATCATGACTAAGCCTCTCAAATTGGAGATCTTTTTGAAGTTGCAAGATAGACTTGGCATGTGTATGATGTCTGGAGTAAACTTAATGCACTAGTGCAGTTCAATTTAAGGGAGGATGTTGAAGCATCCGTATTTGTTGCTTAGTTGGTTACTCTTTTTGTTAATAATGCCTGAGTTTAAAGGGTAATTTGTTATTTGAATTGGTCTTAGCCCACTAACACATTCTTAGGAGTTGTGAACGTGGAGTTTGTGTTTCAGTTGATTTCATCGTAACAGGCTTGTATAAAGCCATTGCTTTTACATTTCAATAAACATTTTTTTTGCTTAAGTCTAAACTTTGTTCTAATATCTAACAATTTTAAGGTGCGTTTTATGTTTCTTTCGTGAATTGGTTGAATTTAAACTACTGTTTCTTTGTTTTCATAGCTATATGTTGCTTGAAGGGTAGAAAGTTGATAGATTTGTGGGGTAATGACAAGTTAAACAATGGAATGGTTAGTTCTTTATTGTGACAAACTTTTCGTGTAATGACAGTCATTTTGAAAGTTTTCGTCTGACTTCAAAAGAGTCGCTGGATTAGTACTTTTAAAGCATTATGCTTTGCTAGTTCTATTAAGGGTGAATGTTGCTTGAAATTGTGTAACCGAAAAAACCCAGTTACTCATATCACAATCAGGGAATCTAGCTAACGAAATAGGTTCCGGTGACTGCTATCAAAACAAATTAGGAAATAAAGAGTATTTAGAATAGAACTTGTATATATCAAAGATATCGTTATTACAACAAAATTGATTTCCTTATATGTTGGAAATTCCAGCATCTTCACACTTCTCGTACCACCTATTTCTCGTTAACAAAATTGCTAACAAACTAACAAAATGCAGAAATTGTAACAATACTGTAACAAAATAATAAAATGACTAACAAACCACCTTCTTGACTGCTCCAGTGGCCATATATTGGATTATTTGGGCTTGGATGATTCTGCTGTAATAATACCCTACCTTTGATCCTTGTCCTCAAGGATCAAAATGCGGAAACTTTTTCAGCAAATCATAATAACGCTCCCATTTTGCCATTTTAGTAAGTAGATTCTTCCATTGGCAAGGACTTTAGTAGCTGCAACACGACCTCATTTGACCATCTTCCTTTCTAAAATCGTCTCCAGCTCCTTGTTAGCAAATAAGGACGCTGATGAATCTGGAACATGAATTGTGGCTGTTCCCATTAGATTATAACACCATTTCAACTGAGATATATGAAATACATCATGTATTATTATTGTCGAAGGCAGCTCCAATTTATAAGCAACATTCCCAATCTTCTCCAATACCTTATACGGACCATAGAACTTCGGAGCCAATTTGTGATTGGAATATCGTTGCAGCAAATTTTGTTTGTAAGGTTGCAGTTTTAGAAACACATACTGACCTGGTTGAAACTGCCTATCAGACCCATGAGGATCGCTATACTGGATCATCCTATTGGTAACTCGATGGAGGTGGAACTCCAATAGCTTCATCATTTCTTCTATCTTCAATAAGCCTCTATCAACCACTAACAACGAAGATTCTCCTAATAAATACGGTAAATGTAATGGAGGTGGCTGCCCATACAAGATTTCGTAAGGAGTAGTCTTGATAGCAGTATGGAAATTTGTGTTATACCACTATTCAGCTAGAGCCAGTCATTTGGACCATGTCTTAGGTTACTCTATACACATACATCCCAGATATGTCTCAAGGCATTTGTTGACGATTTCTGTCTATCCATCTGACTGTGGGTGATAAACTGATGATAAATTGAGAGAAACTCCTTGCAAAGTGAATAACTCTAACCAAAAAGAACTCAAGAAGATGGGATCCCTGTCACTAGTTACTGTTTCCGGCCATCCGTGAAGTTTGAAGATTGTATCCTTGAATGTTTGAGCAACATCAAGTGCGGTATAAGGGTGTGAAAGAGGCATGAAATGAGCAGCCTTGTTAAGTCTATCTACCACCACGAAAATAACTTGTTTACTATTCAAAATTGGTAATCCCTCCACAAAGTCCATACTGATATCAGCCCATACTCACTTGGGAGTCGACAAAGGTTGCAACAAACCAGGTGATGCAACTAAATCAGGTTTACTTTGTTGACAAACATTACAATTTCTAATGTAGGTGGAAGTATCTGTAGCTAATCCTTTCCAATAAAACAGTGATTTCAGTCATGCTACTGTTGCGTCTCGTCCTTAATGACCTCCCAACGCTGAATCATGCATCCAATTTAATAACTGAAGTTTGAGATTATCAATAGCTCCTATAACTAATTTGCCCTTCCTACGCAATTCTCCTCTAATCCAAGTAAATTTTAGGTGGCCACGAAAGACTCGTTATAGATCGTTAATCAACTTAACCATCTTTGGATCTGTTTGCCAGGTTTTCTTTATTTCTGCATACAAATCTAAGTTATCAACTTGCAACATGAGTACTAGAAATTCACTACCAGGCTTCCTCGACAGTGCATTCCCTGCAATATTATGTTTTCCTTCCTTGTAATGTATTTCAAAGTCAAATCCCATCAATTTTGCTATCCAAGCTTGTTGAAATGGCGTGTTTAACTTCTAATCCAGAATGTGCTTGACACTTTTTTGATCAGTTTTGATGATAAAATGGCTGTGAGATAAATAAGCACCCCATTTTTAAACCATATGAAAAACTACAAGTAACTCCCTTTCATAAACCGAAAGAGCTTGATGCTTTGGACCTAAAGCCTTGCTGATAAAAGCTATCGGATGATTGTCTTGCATCAATACAACTCCTATACCACACCTCGATGCATCTGTTTCGACCATAATTGTTTTATGGAGATTTGGTAGAGCTATAGTTAACGTTTCCTTTAATCTTTGAAAGGCTTGATAAGCAGCGGGGCACCAACGAAATCCATCCTTATGCAGCATATCAGTGAGAGATTTGGCTATTATTTCCAAAATCACAAACAAATTTTCTGTAATAACATGCAAAACCAAGGAAACTACACATATCTCACACGTTAGATGGAGTAGGCCAATTGGCCACTGTTTGTAATTTCCCAGGTTCAGTTTCCACACCATCTTTAGATATTATATGGCCTAAATACTCTATTTTTGGGGTAATAAAACAACACTTGGACTTTTTAAGGAATAAAATATTTTGTCGTAACAGGTCAAAAAAAAGCCGAAGGTGCTGTAGGTGAATATCTAAGTCCTTACTATAAATGAGAATGTCATCAAAAAATATTATGACAAATGTTCGTAAGTATGGTTAAAAAATGACATTCATAAGTGATTGAAAAGAAACAGGAGCATTAGTGAGACCAAAGGGCATTACCAAATACTCGAAATCCCTAATGAGTTTTGAAGGCAGTCTTATGCTGCTCCCCTGATTACAATCTGAGTTGATGATAACCAGCTAGTAAGTCCAACTTAGAATAAATTGTTAACCCTCCAAGTTTATCTAAGAGATCATAAATAAGTGGTATTGGGAATCTATCTTTAATTGTTAGCTTATTTAACCTCTGAAAGTCTACACACAACTGCCAAATCCTATCTTTTTTTCTTACCAACACTACCGGAGATGCATACAGGCTGTTACTATGCCTTATTATACCTTGGTCAAGCATTTCCTGCACTAACTTATCAATTATGTCCTTTTGCAATAGAGAATAATGATAAGGACGTTGATTATAAGGTATTGCTCCCTCTTGAAGTGGAATACAATGATCAAATCCTTCTCGTTTTAGCAATAGCCCCTGAGGATCATTAAAAATATCATCAAATTCTGCTAACATCTCTTCTAGTTTATCACAACTTTCAGCAGGGGAATCAATCTCAAAACTCAGCCCATATAACTCTACTACTACTTCCTTTTAGACCCTATTAACTTGTAACAAGCACAATTGTCCACCTTCTCCAACAACGTCCTCGAAAGGTCATTACTAACTAGCTTAACACCATAATTTTGTGCACCACGTAATACGCTTCTCTAACCTACCACTTTAAAATACATGGTCATATGCAAAAAAATCCCAAACAATAGGACCCAACGTAACTAACCATTGTACTCCCAAAACAAAATCACAAAAATCTAACAGTAAAATAAGCACATCAGAAGAATAAATAACCTGCTGCAAATTCCACTTGAAGTTTTTACATTTATATTGAGATTGTAGTTTAGTGACAGTTGCCTTAACAGTCATGGGAGGTATTGATTCTAATTTGCAACCTATCTTCTTTGCTAATTCCAAATCCAGAAAATTATGAGAACTTCCAGAATCAATCATAATCTTTAGCTTAGTCTTATTGTGAATTCTCGTAACCCTCATAACATTAAAGCTAGGAACACCATATAATGCAAGCAAAGAAAGATGTGGTGCCTCAAATGTGACAGGTTCATGTTGAAGCATTTCTTCGTATTCATCTTTTTCTGTTTCCTCCTCATCTTCCATCTCCATGACAAACAAATGAGTTTTTTTGTGTTTAAGATGGTGCGCCCTGGAGTGAATGGCTCTCTGCAATACATACACAATCCTTTCGATTTTCTATCATTCATCAAGGTTGGTGTTAATTTGGTCGAAGGTTTGTACAATAGTGGCTTGGTTAGTTAGGTGTTTTGTATTGGTTTGGTTGATGAGTTTGGTAAAACAGAGGTTGTATTTTAGGTTGTAACAGAGACAGGCTTAGTTGTAACAAAAGGAGACCAACTGGAACGCTTGAAGAAAGTTTTAGTGGTCAATTTTGAGGCTTCGTGTAACTTGGTTAGGTGTGCAGCCTGGGCCATAGAGGTTGGTGAAAACATACTAACATGCATCTGGGTGCTATTTTCAAGTCCAGCTAGGAAATTGCTTAAGATATGTTCTTCAGGCAAGGTTAAAGAGGTTAACGCTAATTCAAAGGCATCTACATACTCTTGAACAGTTTCGGTATGTTTAATACGAATCAAATCTGCTAAAGGATCCTCATACATTTTACTAAACCTAAGAGGCAGTTCAGTAATATATTGAGGCTAGTTAGGGTAAATATTAAATCTGGTTTTTATGTAGTTAAGGTGCCATTGGAGAGCTACATGATCTAAATGCATCGAAGCCAACCAAACTTTGGATTCAAGTGGTGTAGCATTTAACGAAAAGAACTGTTCACATTTATAGAGCCATTCTTTAATATTGGAACCATCAAAGCGAGGAAACTCAACATTAGAGATTCTAGTAGCATAAGACTGAGTTTGAGAATGAGAAGTTTGATTACTCAATCTATCGTCGACAGGATGCATCATTAGAGACTTTCTAGAATCTTCTTTCCTTCCTCCCGTAGAACATTCACCTCTACTACCATATTTAGCACTCAACAGCATCTCCAATTGAGCTAATTTGTCATTTACTTGCAAAATTTCTGCCTTGATGTCCTTAACTTCCGATTGGGTCTGAGCTAATTTATCCGCCATCATAACTTTCATTTCTAACTCCGTACCTCCTTGTGTCACCGCCTGGGAACGTGTAATCATCATTAAAGGTGGTTTGTTAGCGATTCTGTTAGTTTGTTACAGTATTGTTACAACTTCTGCGTTTTGTTAGTTTGTTAGCGATTCTATTATCAAATCTATTAGCAAGAAATATGTGGTAAGAGAATTGTGAAGATGCTGGAATTTCCAGTATATAAGGAAATCAATTTTGTTGTAATAAGGATATCTTTAATATATACAATTTCTCTTCTAAATACTCTTTATTTTCTGATTTGTTTTGATAGTAGTCACTGAAATCTATTCCATTAGCTAGATTCCCTGATTGTGATATGAGTAACTGGGTTTTTCCAGTTACAGGTGGTATCAGAGCCCGTAAGTTCCTCGGTTTTCTAAGAAATCATCAATGACGATTACATGTTCCCAGGCAGTGACACAAGGAGGTACAGAGTTGGAAATGGAAGCTGTGATGGCGGATAAATTAGCTCAAACCCAATCAGAAGTTAAGGACATCAAGGCGAAAATTTCACAAGTAAATGACAAATTAGCTCGATTGAAGATGTTGTTGAGTGCTGAAGATGGTAGTAGAGGTGAAGTTCTTCGGGAGGAAGGAAAGAAGACTCTGGAAAGTGTCCGATGATGCACCCTATCGACAATAGATTGGGTAATCAAACTTCTCATTCTCAAACTCAGTCTTATGCTACTAGAATCTCTAAAGTTGAGTTTCCTCACTTGGATGATTCAGCTGTAAAAAACTGTTGGTGATGGCTTTCGGTTAGGCAAACTTGGGGAAAATGTTCCTATGTGGTACATGAATGAAGTTGAAAGAGGTTTACTTTATCCAGTTGGTTGGATATTTGACAAGGTACAGGTCCTAGTTTGTGATGCATCGGGTTGGTATTTTTTATGGGGTAAAGTAGTGGAACTAACAACTTAATTACTTCTATGCCATATAAAGTCAAATGAATTTTATTGGGGTGGTCTTAGAAGTGTTAGATGGGAAATTTACACATTGCTGTGCCAGATGGATATAGACTATCATCCAAGTTGATACAAAAGAGACCTAATCTGATGATTGCCTTTAAAAATTAGTATTTTGTCAGGCCAAAATCCCAAGTCAAACTATAAGGTTCTATTTTCATTTTGGAAACATGTAGTTTCCATTGAGATTGTTTTCACGGGGCACAGCAAGGCTGTTCCCATTATGCTTTGCCCTGTTGTGCCCCTTACATCCTAACCATCCAACGCAATAAGTTAGATGGTTGGGATGCATGGGGCACAGTAGGGCACAACATAATGGGAACAGCAGATCTGCTCCCGTTTTCACAAGACTAGTCAAACAACTTAATGAGTTGTAATAAATCACCATAATCTTGCCATTTACCTCTTTTGCTAGGTTTATGTCTATAAGCTCTTGGGCCTCCAAATTTCCATATCTTGCTCCTTTTCTACAATTTAACTGTTATGTCATGATTTATGATGCATTGGAATCACATAGTTCACTTTCTCATTTCTTGTCTTATGCCTTCTCTTTTCTTCTTGTCCTTTTTGGTGGACAAACCGTTCCAGGTATATAGTTAAACCGTTAAACTTCCTGTTAATATGCCACTGCCACTATCTAGAATTCAAGAATTCATTGGTTCAATATTTTTCATTTTTTCACCTCACGAACATTTTTATCCATCCATCCTCTTGGTTATAATTCGTATTGTTCACTTGCCAGTCTCTTTAACTACTGATACTTTTTCATCATCCATTAATTGGTGATCATTCACATTCCAAATCCTTGGATCCTTGTCTCATGGCCAAATCCAGTCGAGATTCTTACTCTTCACCTCCATCTCACCTCATTTTGTTTCCACCTTTCCCTATTTGCGGTCTTCCTTCTGTGAATGCTTCTGGCTTCTGTGCTTTCACAGTGGCCTTGCAAGCTTGTTTTGTTAGATACGTAACATGCTGAGGGCAAGAGCAAGTACCGCAGCTACCGATAATCAAGATGTACCTGAAAAGGCCATTGACCTTGAAAACCCCGTGGAACCAGAAGAACAGGTTGACCTTGATGGTGAAAATGATCCTGAGGAGATAATGGAGGAAGAGGTTGAATATGAGGAAGTAGAGAAAGAGGAGGAAGTTGAAGAGATAGAAGAAGAAATAGAGGAAGTGATAGAACAGGAGATGGAAGAAGAGGAAGGAAATGAGGAGGCTGATAGTCAACAGGTCTCTGAGGCTGAAGAGAAGGAAGATGAAGAGAAAATCCATGTCGGACTTCTCGGACTTCCTCCTCATGGATCAGAGGTGTACCTTGGTGGCATTCCCTCGTGATTCTTCGGCGGAGGAATTGAGGGGTTTTTGTGCATCCATAGGAGAAGTTGTGGAGGTTAGTTCTACAATTTTGTTAAATGTTTGATCGTTTTCTCACATATTCAGAAAATCTAAACTTGGTTATATATTGGCAGCAGGTAAGGATAATGAAGGTAAACGATTCAACTGAAGCAAAGGGCTATGCTTTTCTAACCTTCAGAAGAAAGGAGCTGGCTTCAAAGGCCATCAAAGAGTTGAACAACACTGAGTTCAAGGTAACATTTCATGGTTTCTTTTTAAATATATGACCTGAACCACATAGATCACGTTAAGTTTATGCCTGATAAGCTAGATGTGGTTTTACATTTATTTGCTGATTTGAAATATTTTTTACAGACATTCATAAAATTATATTGGAGTGTCGTAGTGCTTGATTTGCTTGTGTTTCAAATTTGAATTCCCTTTCCAGGATAAAAAGATTAAGTGTTCAACATCTCAAGTTAATCATCGACTATTTGTTGGTAATGCTCCAAGAACTTGGGGAGAGGAAGATATGAGGAAAGTTGTTAGGAAGATTGGTCCACGAGTTATTTCAGTGGAATTATTGAAGGTATGCGTGCTGCATTCTTCCCTCTTACGTACTTGTGTATAAATATACGTGTGTGTGTGTGTTTGTTTCCACTGTTTTTTATTCTGTAACTTTGCACCATTTACTATTTATAATTATTCGTTGATTTATTTTTACTGAGTTCCATATTTTAAATGTCACAGTATCCACAAAACTCTAATCGTGGGTTTGCTTTCATCGAGTATTATAATCACGCATGTGCAGAACACTCAAGAAAAAAAATGACAAACCCAGAATTTAGACTTGATGATAATGCTCCAACCCGGAGCTGGGCTGACCCCAAAAATGCAGGATCTTCAGCGACCTCTCAAGTATATATTATTTAGTTTTGCCTTCTTTACCATTGAAGATGTGTTTTGTCTTATCTTTGTTGCTCTTTTACATGCCAGACTTGCTTCTGCATTTTGGTTCTTAACAGATGATTGTAGAAATTCAAATTACAGTTTTTATGCTATGTCACATGCTTGGTTGTGACTTAACTGACATAATTTAGCACCGAGCTAGTAGTTGTTATATTTCCAGTCTCTTCACCAAGGTTTGAACCTTGGTGGAGATGGTTGGGTGCTTTGGGGTCTAGGGCTGTTTGGCTCGTTGGCACCTGATGTACTTAAAAGAAAAGGAGTAAAATATCTCTTGTCTTGAGATATATCATTACTTAGAATAGATTATTGTATAATGGTTCCTTATGGTGTTCAAATATTGTTGACTCTAAATTGTATGCATGGAATTGTTCATTCAGCGAGGTTACTTGAGTTCTCCCTCTGTGAATTTAACACAGGTTAAGGCTCTTTATGTGAAGAATTTACCAAAAGATATTAATCAGGAGCATCTGAAGCAGCTGTTCGAACATCATGGAAAAGTTACAAAAGTGGTTCTTCCTCCTGCAAAAGCAGGACATGAAGAGGGCAGATTCGGTTTTGTGCACTTTGCTGAAAGGTCCAGTGCAATGAAGGCATTGAAGCACACTGAGAAATAACTTATCCACTTAATATTAAAATATATTTGCTATGGAGCAGTTTGCATTATTAATTTGATTACTGACTTTTGTTTGAAGGTCAAGTTTTAGAATGTTCCCTTGCCAAGCCTCAAGCAAATCATAAGTCCTACAATGGACCAAATTTACACAAGGGAATCCTGACTCAAATTTATCCAACTCGCCTTGGCTATGGCTTAGTTGGGAATCCATATGGTGCTCTGACTGGAGGATACGGTGCTTCTAGCTTAGCTCGAGTAAGATGATGTGTTTATGCCATACCTTAAGAAGTTTGTTTCTTTCTTGAAACTAAGATTCTGATCATTTATTGTTTTTACCCATGTGGATGTTTCATGTCTTTCAATTTTCTGGTTGAGTTCTTTTTTACTGGAAATGCAAATTGCTGCAGCCAGTGATCTATGGAAGGGGACCAACTCCTGCTGGGATGGCAATGATGCCGATGCTCCTACCTGATGGAAGGATTGGATATTTTCCGTAAGTTCCGATACAATTGTCTTGTGCATTTAATAACAACTAAGAGGCACGTCCGAGTAATGATGCACTGCCTTGTGTTTGTCTTGCTTGCGGGTCCATTTCAAATATACATGTTTCATTTCAAGTACCCTTCTTTTGTTAGTTGGCAATGCCCGCATACCTGGAATATGAAGAATAAGCACTCTTTCAACAACTTTATTCTGATAACGATATGGGAGCCAAAACTTGAATTGTGAAATGTGGAAAAAAAAAATCCCCCAAGATACCATTCTAACGTGGTGCACGCCTGGAACATTAAGCACGATGTTTAGACTTACTTTGCTGGTATAAGCAAAGTTTAGAGCACTGGATTGCCGGGCACTCTGATTGTAACCGTGCAGCTAACCATTCCAGTTGAGTCAAAAAACCAACAGGTATTAAACCAGCTGACTTTAGTCCATTTG
The DNA here is from genome assembly GCA_026874005.2 of Erythroxylum coriaceum. Classification (NCBI taxonomy): domain Eukaryota; kingdom Viridiplantae; phylum Streptophyta; class Magnoliopsida; order Malpighiales; family Erythroxylaceae; genus Erythroxylum; species Erythroxylum coriaceum. Next base: position 1,961,891 of record JANQAP020000112.1, read on the forward strand.
AAGTGGAAACCAGTGAACTGGATTGGTTCAACCCTGGTTTGACTTAAGAAGCCAGATTTTGTTTGACGTTTTGTATTTTTTTAGTGTATATATTTATACAAGTAAACCCTATCCATTAACCTTAACCTTTTTGTCATTTCTGGTTTAATATAATATCCTTGCTTGTTCTTTAAACATTGCGTATAAGATATGCTCTACAAGATCCACTCCATTTTCTTCACCGCCGATACGGGGTGTGTAAGCTAAGATTTACTGACTAGCAAACTATTGTACAGTTATTGCTTACTTCGGTCGTTCTTTTGTAAATTCCATGGATTTTAACAGGAAGTTATATATATATATATATATATATATATATATACTATGTTTTTTTATATTTTTATTATTTGTAGGCAACAGCCAGGAATGCAATCGCACGCTCATCAACGACACCTTGGGGGTGGCAGATCGGGTGGTTCTGGCAGCTCAACTGGTGGAAGACGTGGCAATGATAATACCCGCGGCCATAACCGGTATAGCCCATACTAAGTGGCGAAGTCCAGAGATTGAGATGAAGCTACTTCTGATTGACTAAAATTGATTTCCATAATTGAAGAAAAGCCTTATCTGTTCGCAAGCAAGAGGCCCATAGCCAAATGACAAGTAATCGAAAAAAACTCGTCCAAAAGCAAGCAAGCAAACGGATGCACTAACAAGTAATGCTTTGAACTTTGAACGCTGAAGCCAGAGTTTGATAGGTAAGTCTTTCAAAGATGATTGACACTAAGAACAAAATTTTGGTCATGATATAGAAATGCATGTCAAATTCATTTATAATTGTTGCTTTAGTTTTGCTCAATTCCTAATCTAAATATTAAATTCCTAATTAAACCCGAGGCTTATAGTATCAGGCATCCACTCTTTATTCTATTACCAGTCCCATGGTTTCCTTTCCAAATCAATTTTCCAAATCAATTATAGTCGCTTGAATGCCAACACTATTCGGGTTATATATAAACAGTTGAAGAAAACGCCTACAACGCTTTAGTCGAGGCTCGCAAGACAAATCCTTTAGGCTCTTCACCGCCTTCAGAAACAGAGCCTATTCTATGTAGGACCTTCCAGGTTAATATCGTCATCTACTTGAAAGTATTAGCGAAGAGAACAACCTGCTGATGCGAAATCCAAACCAAGTTTATGGTTAGGTTAGAATGCCTCATGCAACAGAGGTCCTATTAACGTGTACATAACTGTTCACTCACAAAAGCCGCATTAATATCTGTTTCGTGGGGGTTAAGGTGTAAACGCTCCTTTATTCAGTAGCATACTTGTGCACGTTGTTGTTTGGTTCAGCAGTCAATGACAAACGTAAACCCCACGTCAAAATTGCGAGAGACATTAACTATTAACTACCCCCACACCTCTTAAACATGTGATTGAATGTCACAAAGATTGCATAAGGAATGGGCAGCAGTTTGCAGCCCTCGTAAAAGCAAATCATGCGCACTCTGAAGAAAAGAAAGTAATATTTACTTCAAATACTTTGGTACAAAGGCACATTTAATGCAAATCACTGTTTTCCTCAAAGTTGCAAAATTAGATACCATATGCAAGGAACTCTCTAATGTAAACTCTGGATGCCCTCTTTGAGGTCAATATGAGATGTTTATGCATATATCATTTGGTGTTGCTGGTCAGCTGCTCCGTGGAAAGGCATGCATTGAGCACTCTAGAGCGGCTTCCCGGACGTGCTGAAGGAAAATCAAGACAATTGTTCAATGATAGTAATCTTCTGGCACAGAAAAAAAAACTACGCATTCAAGCAGTAAAAGTGGAAGTCACCTAGATGTTAAGCTGATTAAATTAGAAACGTTATCCGCAAATGCAAACATCTGCAGTTCTTAAGCTTATAGTGCAAGTTTATCCTGCTTTTAACATGCATGACCAATATGCCCAATAAGACACTGTATTACACGTATTGTTCTCTTGGTCATGGTTATAATGTATTAGACACTTCATATCAATTTTCACCTCTACAATCCCCACCCCATCCCCAAAAAATTGGAAAAGAAAAAGCACACACGCATAGAAGAAAACAGACAAGTGCGCTGCACAGATACACAAAAGAACAATGAAAAAAGGGAATAAGAAGAAAATACTGTAAGACAGAGAGTGAGAGAGAGATTGAGATATAGAATGTAGATGATAGATCTACATAACTAAATCACCAAGGAAATACTCTAAACCGAATAGATATTTCAGAGATAAATGTGCAAGTGCTACACTACATGCTTCATCATAACCAGCAATTCCATGGTTGCAGTTATCAAATGAGCATCTAGAGCACTTAATATTCTGCAGAGCAATGAAAAAGAAGGCAAAGATAGATCATACATGGCCAACTAGTGTAACTGCTTCTCAAATGAAGGTTGAAAGGTCTTCAGGTGGTTCGATCCATATATTCTCGAAAGGATCTTGCTCTCCCCAGTCATGACACTGCTTACGAGGATAGTATCTACAGTCATCAAGTGAGTATGATATGCAGCGCTTCCCAAAGAAACGAACTTTGGAAAAGTAGACACTGTTTCTCATTATCCCAGGGAGGTCAGTTCTTGAATGAGTTGATAAGAAACTGGCAAAGATTGTCACACCATTGAGGGTTTTCAACTCTTCCCAGACCATTTTTAATTGGTCCAACTTGAATATGATTGGGTTTTCACTACAACATGTATAGATAACTAAAATATCTCCGTTATGCTCTGACATAAATTTACCCTTCCACCAAGTTTTAGTAAAGAAGTTCTCAGGGCATTTAGGAGGTGGCACAGCAAGCACATTCCATGTACGTTGCAGTGGGTCAAAAACTCCTAACCAACCAGTGAGACTCAGACAATAAAAGAGTCCATTGCAGAAAACAATCTTATTCCAAATGCTACTAACAAAAGGCAACCGATTTTGGTAATTAACTGTCCTCCACTCGGTTGCCCCAGGATAACAAGTGCTAATGGAAACAATAGTTGGACTAATGTGCTTAACTGTAAAGACTACACAGCTGGTAGATTTTGGGGAACAAGAGAAGGCAACTATTTGATAAGTTAACTCAAATCTTGGCAGTTTGATCACTTCCCGAGAAAATGGGTTAAAAAAGAACACACGGTGTGTTCTTGGTCGGTATTGCAACAACCAACCATCTTTGGTGTAACAAACTCTTGATCCATACAATTCTGGCAACTCAAGCGAGTAGGTCTTGCGCTGTGATGGGTCATAAAACTCATACAAGTTACCAACTTTTGGAAAATACATCAGCCAGGGAGACTGGTTGACTACTCGAACAGAAACAGCAGCTGCGTGCCATCTCTTGCAAACAACAGAAGCAAAGATGTTATCTGGGAGTGATAAACGACAAAATATCAACTCCAGAAGTTCTGTAGGTAGGTCAGACCATGTATGTAGTTCCAATCTCTCTTTCTTATTCTTGATTGTCATTCTTTTATCATCTGTGACAGTTGCAACCAACCTATACAATCATAAAAACCATGATCAACCACAATGTCAATAGACCACCACTAGCCCCAAGAGTGTCCTCAGATTTCATTAATGGAGAGACCCAACAAGATCTTTCACTTAAATCAGATAAAGCCCAGTTGCAATACGTAAGGAGGAAAAAGCTCAGAAAGGGGTAGAAAGTAGAACAACCTGTTGTATAAATTTCTATTATTTCAAGACCCAAAGAAATATACTTACCTAGGGTACTGAAACCACTATAGATCCATTTAACCACAGACCATCATATCCAGATCCATGTTAACAGAGGTCACAAAGAACAAGTCAATTGCGTAAGACAGAAATGCAGTAGCTCGTTAACACCTTGTTTAGACATCAATTCCATGTATGCAGATTCAATCTCATAAATCGATAGATAAATGGTGACATCTCCCAAAAGAGCTGCCCAAAAGCAAAACATAAAAATTTGATCGGAACATCTAAAGGTTCCGACTTGCTATCGCCTTCAATGGACTCCCAAGTTCCAATCCAAGTCAGACCAATACAAATGTAGTATTTAGCACAAAACCCATTAAAGATTCAGCTTTTATCCACTTCTACTCACATACTCAAGGAAGCAATGCATCTGAACAACACCCTTTTGCCTTTTCTCTAAACTCCAACATACAATTTATTGTACCTAACCTCAAGCAACTAAATTACAGCTGAACGAACAAGAAAGTTACAAACTTTACAATTCTCACTCAATATAAAACAAATTAACTTACGATTTTAGCTGCTTTCTCTTCCTTCCAGCCATTTTGTAGAACCAATCAAGCAATTCAACTTTACCCTTTAGAGAGAGAGAGAGTAAATTCAGTGCTGAATTGAAAGAAGGAGAGAGACGAGGGGACACAAAAGAGGCAACATATACGTGCAAAATGTGAGAAAGATAGAAACACGTGTCAGTGAAAGTGCAATCTGGTGTGGACTACTCACACTGTAATGTTGGTGATAATCAAGTGATATTTTGCCACGTGAGAGTACCGTGTTATTGGAGTGTGAACCATTTTAAACATGGTCATAAGGATTTCAACTTTGACTTCTTGTAATTCCAAATCACAGTCAATTGTGGGATAGCAAGCAAAGCAAGAAAGTTGGAGGACTCTTTTCTCTAATCAGAACAAAATGATAAAAATATTTTTACATATAATCAAAAGAAATTACATTCATTTTAACTAAGGATGGCAATTTTTGACACATGGGCTTAAATTTAGTTATTTTCAATGGGCCAGCCCATAAGTCAAGTTCAAGCTCAGACAAACTCGAGATCCAATTAATCTAAACAAAACAACGTTATTTTATTTAGAAGAATTGGGATTCGGGTAAATTTGGGTCTGGGCAACCCAGATCCTAATCTAATTAAAAAAATAAATTATTATATATTTTTAATTTTAAAAAAATTATTTTAAAAAACTTGACGGAGCCAGCCCATTGTCATCCCTAATTTCAACATGTGGAAAATGTTAGACATCTATAAATTAGAAAGCCTCATGTTCATGTCCTCAATTTGTATTCAAAACCTCATTCCTTCAAAATAAATTGCTTGACATTAGTGTATTAGAGTTAGGATTTAGATTGTATCTAGTTATCCTGAAAAGGATTTATCATCCTCGAAAACTAGCTCTAATGGTACAAATGACACGAACACTGGGTCCTTCAAAGCATGTAGTTTCTCTTAATGAGCATATTTTTCATTATGGTATAGTTTTCTAGTTATGGTCTATATGAATTCATGTAAGCATGGTCATCTGACTGCTGAATTTCTCACAAGCACGCACAGTAGATAGAGAAAAGTCCTTTCCCAATGTCACGGACTTGGTCTTTTACCAACAAACCGCACGGCACTTAGTTGTATATCTTGCAACTAAGTAAACCTCTCCTTCGAATGCTAGAAACAAAGCTAGCACACGTTAGCAAAGATGCAAGATAAACGAGAACAACAATGAGGAAACTTGGAGAATGCTTATATTGCTTAAGAAAGTTTTACAAAGCAAGAACACTCTAAGCTCTCTATCTCTCTATGCCTCTAGGCATCTTACAAATGAAGTCCCTTGGCCATTTATAGCCTTACACCTCCTCAATGAACGGCTAAGATCTATTTGATCCAAAGGCTTACAATGGCCTTCTAGAATTCTCTACAACTATCTACATATTCAAGAATAATCTACAATTATCTACAAGGTTCTAGAGTATTCCACCCATCTCTAGCCTTATCTTGAATATAATAGAATTGTGTGGAATCTTCTAGAGAACTCTAGCTTAACCTCTCAATCTAGAGTGGGAATTTAGCGGTGCGTGACATTCTCCCTCACTCATTCAGGCGACGCCCTCGTCACGTCCTTCTTGTATGCCTCGATCAAATATTTGTAGTCCCACAATATGAGCTCATGCTCCCAACTTGCCTCACTATCAGGTAGCCCCTTCCATTTGATAAAGTACTTTACATAACTTAGATGGGAACCCCTCCTCGGAATGACCCAATATGCTAAAATTTCCTCCATCTCACGCTTGTGAGAAGTAGTGATAGCTGTAGGTGCTCTCCTCGACTCGCCCCTACTTAGGTCCTCCTTGTCGGCATGATATTGCTTCAATAAGCTCACATGAAAAACCGGATGCATCTCCAAATGTGAGGGCAACGTCAATCGGGAGGCTAGTTTACCAACCCTCTTCTCTATGGGAAAAGGGCCCTCATATCGCCTAACTAGCCCTTTGTGCACCTTAGCAAACCGTCGGCTTTAATGGGGAAGGAGCTTCACCATTACTAAGTCTCCTTCCTCGAACTCCAAGTGTCTCCTTTTAACATCCACCTATTTCTTCATTCACTTGGCAGCCCTTACCAAGTGTGCTTGGGCCTTGTCGGTTTTCTCATGTCAACCCTTGGCAAACTTGAAAGCGACAGGACTCGGACCCTTGTATCCAATTGCCAAAGTGTGAGGAGTCATTGGTTGTCCCGTGGCAATCTCAAACGGACTAGCTCTCATTGACTCGTTCTTTTGCAAATTATATGAGAATTGGGCAATATCAAGCAACTTCGCCTAGTCATACTGGTTGGCACTCACATAATGCCTCAAAAACAACTCCAACAATGCATTCACCCTCTTGGTTTGGCCATCGGTTTGAGGATGAAAGCTTATAGAGAAGTTAAGCTCGGACCCTAATAGCTTGAATAGCTCCATCCAAAATCTCCGGTGAAGCGAGTGTCTTGATCACTCACAATTGTCTTCGGTATGCCCCAATACTTCACCACATGACGAAAGAATGGCCGTACTGCATCATCGGCTGTAAATTTTGTAGGAACGGGGATGAACACTCTATACTTGCTAAACTGATCTACCACCACCATAATGTTGCTACATCCATCGGACTTTGGTAGACATATGATGAAATCCATTGAGATACTCTCCTAAGGCTTCTCCGGAATAGGCAATGGTTCTAGCAAACCTGCTTGCTTGTGTTGATCAACCTTGTCTTGCTGGCACACAAGACAAGTCTTCACATAAAGATCAATATCATAGCGTATTTAGGGCCAATAGTAAACACGTTCAACAAGTGCCAACGTGCGATGTACACCAAGATGTCCTGCCCATTTGGAATTATGGCACTCCTTGATGATTTCTTTCTTCAACCCTTGCCACTTCGGCACGTACACTCGATCGCCTTTGGTAGTAAGCACCCCATCCTTAAGCCAAAATTGGTGTG
>JANQAP020000112.1:1976490-1990879 GCA_026874005.2 Erythroxylum coriaceum
TAATAATGCTCTCCAATTCCAATTGTCAATCACACAAAGCACATTTTCTATATAACACAATTATTCACAATTTAAACTGGGAAAATGTCATGAATGCATGTACAATCATTTTATGTGCAAAAATTCACTATTTATTATTCATGTGCATATATGAATGCATGAATATGTCAATAACACTTTAAATATTTCTAACCCGATCCAAAATGACCAAAATACCCTTTCCAATTGGTGAGGGGATGTTACATTCAAGTACCTACTCGTTATGTTAATTTGGTAGCTTATGCATCTCCAATTGAAATTGATGAAATTCCTACCACTTATAAGGAAGTAGTCTTAAGTTTAGAAGAAGTTAAGTGGAGGATAACTATGAATGAAGAAATACATTCCCTGCATAAGAATCAAATGTGGAAGTTAGCTAGTCTCCCAAAGGGAAAGAAGGCAATTAGATGCAAATGGGTATATGCAAAGAAAGATGGATTTCCTGACAAGAATAATGTTCGCTACAAAACAAGGCTAGTGGCCAAAGGCTATGCTCAGATGAAGGGAATTGATTATAATGAAGTTTTTTCTCCATTTGTAAAACATTCCTCTATTTTAATTTTGTTGGCTTTGGTAGCACAATTTTATATGGAACTAGTTCAACTGGATGTAAAAACTACATTTTTACGTGGAGACTTAAAGGAGGAAATCTATATGACTCAACCTGAAGGTTTTAAAGTTGCTGGAAAAGAGAATATGGTGTGCAAACTTGAAAAATCATTATACGAATTGAAGCAATCTCTGAGGTAGTGGCACAAGCGATTTGACAAGTTCATGATGGGGCAAAAGTACACAAGAAGCAAATACGATCACTGTGCATATTTTCACAAGCTACAAGATGGATCCTACATCTATCTTCTCTTATATGTTGACGATATATTAATAGTTTCAAAGAATCCAAAAGAAATTGAGAGATTGAAGATTCAGTTGAATCAGGTATTTGACATGAAATATCTAGGTGAAGCCAAAAAGATTCTCGACATGAAGATAAGAAAAAATAAGGAATTGGGGAGACCTTGTTTGACTCAAAAACAATATCTGAGAAAGGAACTAAAACATTTAAGCTTGAATGAAAAGTCAAAGCCTTTCAGTACTCCATTCACTCCTCATTTCAAGCTCAGTGTATCTTTGCCTCTAAAGAATGATGCTGGACGAGAATACGTGCCAAAAGTACCATATGCAAATGTTGTTAGTCGCTGGATGTATGCTATAATTTGTACAAGGCCTTACATTTCACAGGCAGTTGGGGTTGTGAGCAGGAATATGCATGATCCTGGAAAGGAACATTGGCAAGTTGTGAAATGGATTATACGATACATTCTAAACACCGTAGATGTTGGTTTGGTATTTCAGCGAGATAAGCAAGATGTTTAATGTGTAGTCGGATATTGTGATTTCGACTATGTCAGTGATTTGGACAGGCGTCGACCAACTACTGGTTATGTGTTTATTCTTGCAAAGGCATCAGTTAGTTGGAGGTCTACCTTATAGACAACAGTTGCTTTGTTGACTACGGAGGTAGAGCATATGGCAATTACAGAGGATGTTAAGGAGGCAATTTAGCTTTAAGGATTGCTTGGTAAATTAGGGGTTCGACATAACCACATTAAAGTGCACTGTGATAGTCAGAGTGCTATCCTTTTAGCAAAGAACTAGGATTACCATACAAGGATGAAGCATATCGATGTTCGTTATCACTTTGTATAAGAGGTTATGGAAGAAGGCAGAGTAGCAATCCAGAAGATTAAGTCCATTAAGAATCCTGCTGATATATTGACAAAGGTGGTGCTGCAGTCAAGTTTCAACATTATTTGGTCTTGATCAATATTGCTAAAAATTGAAGATGGGCGCTTTGAAGACACTACTAAAGATGAGTTTTGTGAAAGATTTGAAAAAGTAGAATTCGTCAAGGTGGAAATTTGTTGAGTAGTCAAAAATTGTGGCTCATCCCACAATCCCACGTCAAAAATTTGTGGGAATGGTGGAAGTTCCTAAAGCCATAAAAGGAGCCTCCCCTCCTTAGTTAAATACATCCCAAAATTGTTTATCTTTCCTTAAGGCAAAATTTCCTCTCTCCTTTTGTAATATTTTACCTATATTATTTTTTGAAAATAGTGAAATATTAATTTAGTAGTGTTCAAGGAATTACGCATAATTGGTTGAACTTCGTTAAATTATGATGTTCTTTATTTGTCTATTTAATAGCTATTGTCGGGTAGAGTTGTAGTAAATTATTGTGCTATTAAATTATATGTCTAGGAAAATTTTGTCTAGAAGGTTGGGTTTTAAGTGGGACCGTTTGTGACCCCTCTAGTCTTTCCTAGGAATTTACTTGGTGTAATTTTTCAATACAATCGTTCACACTCTATTCATCTAGGCAATAAAGCTCAAGGTGAATTTGTTATCATTAGTAAAAATTAACATTAGTTTCACAACAAGTCAAAGATTATAAAAGAACCTAAGAACAAATTTGGCAAAAAGAAATTTTGAAAGTTAACAGTTGTAATAAATTACATGTGAGATCGATAAAATTTTAAGAGTATAAAAAAATTCAGTATTTCAAATTAATTGAGTTAAATCTCCAATTCGTGAATCCTACTCATAAAATTAAGTCATTCTCATTGCATTTAGTGTCTCTTGGCACAAAATCAGTAGCAGTGAAAACATAAAAAAATCATCTTAACTTTTCTTAGGTCTGACACAAATTCTGAAACTGATGACGTAGTTAATACAAACATGGTCACCTATTATCTTGGAGAGATAATTAGGGCTCCTCTACTAACTTAAGTTACTGCACAAAAGAAAGGTGGCAGGATACGAAATGGAAGATCATGTTTCGTTGATGTTTTTTCAATAAAGAATTCCCAAGCCAATTCCCAAGTCTTGAGTTCACATTTACATTCTTGTTGGATGACTGAAAAGTATGAATTTTAATGCATTTTAATGTTATAGGAATATAACTTTAATGATTATCAACAATTGAAAATCCACAGCTCTTACTATATATGTGTAGTTAAAATATTCAATAATGTGAATAACCACGTATCAATTTTCTTCATGTCATTATCATCCCTATCATCACTCTTCCTTCTCAATCACAATTGAAAATTTTAAGTTAGTCATCTTCACAATACTTTTTACTTTGAATATGTTATCTTTTGATGTCTTCATGCTTTCAAAGGACTTCTTTCATATTTTACCCTAAGCAAAGGTGAAGAGGCATAACAATTCATGATAAGCTGAAAAAATTTGAGCATGCATTTTTTTGATAACTGGCCTCTAAATATCATTGTCAACATTGCTAATAAGTATATTTGGATAATGTAAATCTAAAACTTTTGGATCAAGAACTGCATTTCTCATAAATATTAGGAAATAAAAATTGTCTTTTTAATAAGTTCTTGACAACAGTTTAAGCAATATTCTCCCAAAACTATATATGTTGGGTCTCCATATTTGCACCTCTTATTGATACAATCAGGAGCTTTATAACCCTTGACAATAGAAATTTCAAGAATTTCTTGTTCAATAATAGGATTAACTGAATATTAGAAATAGGCTAAATTCTAAATAAATGATATATAATTACGATCTAAAAATATATATTTTTGACTTAAGATTTCTATAGATAATAAACTTCTAAAACTTTGTGTGGAACTCGCAGTAAGACACTAAATTCATTGATGTGGAGAATTGAGGAAGAACTTGAAAATTTGTGAAATGTTAGAATTGGAACAGATTTTGAAAATAAGATCCATTAGTATTATGTGAGCTTTATAAGATGAATCCTATGCAAAAGAGAGAAAATAAAATTTTAACATGTCATTTAATTGTAAGATATTTCTTACTTTCTAGGTATTTTTAATAACACAAAAGATGGTTTAACATTCACTATTTTAGTGGGTAAATAAATTCTTAATTTTGTGGTAACTGCCCCTTAGTCGACGACATGCTTGATGGGAGCATATCGATATATTTATTTCAAATATGGTTTTAGGTTCCTAAGCTCCTTTTAACTTTTATGAGATATGCCATCAATTAAGGGATTGAGAGCTTAGAAGAACTCTAAAACATAGAACATTTAAAATTTTCTAAGCAAGACTATTAATGGCAAGAGGTACACCAATCTCTTTCGTATCCGTTTATTTATGATTGTGGCATATATTAATATTGAATTAGCTTACATTTGATATAAGAGCATGTTTATTTGTTGCCTTTATATTGTCTGAATTCTTCGTATTTATTTCTTATTTATGTTGTGACGTCAAAATAATCACTATAACAAAATATGGAGTTTAATGACACAAAAAGTGAAGTTTTTAGACGCTTTTTTGTATCTTCAAAATAATTTTAGACACTTTATAAAGCATAAAAAACAAGTGTCACAAAAACTATTTTCGATGGTTTTCTTAGACACATAGATATGTCAAAAAAACATACATGTTTTACGTATCTAAGCGTCGAAAATTTAATCGTCAAAAATCTATTTACATAGATGCGTTAAAAACATATATTTTTGACGGTTTTCTTAGACACGTAAATGCTATTTTAAATGCTTTTTGTAAGCTTTTAGATGCTTTTCTCTGTCAATATTTTTCACTTTGAGGCAGTTTTTTATGTCGAAAAATTTCACCATTTTTTAGTAAATAAATAAACTTACAAGTTGCTTTGTGCATCGTTTTGAAGATCATGCATATATTATTATAATAAATTATAATAAAGTAATCACATATTTATTATTATAATAAATTTTACAAATTAATCTAAAATATATATCTGCATATATATTATCATAATAAATTAACACTTTTGTTAATCATTTATTGCCACTTTGACTTGAAGTATCGATATACTTATTCCATTATTACCCTTGAGGTTTGATTACATTACTTAGAAGGTCTTCCTCTGCAAAGAGAAAAATTGCAACAGATGTAACATTATTAAACGTGTGTGCTCATTAATTATATGAAAAGAGAAAAATGAATTCAAGGAGTTATTTTGTATACACAAGAAGTGCAATCCAGTACATATTAGACATGTTATAGTATTCATGACTAAATCATATATATATCATCTGAGTGCAACTCAAACAAAAAGAACATGAACTTTACAGCTGCAATTCTGAACTTCAAAAGAACATATCTAGTACATTTCCCTACAAGTCAAACCTCACATTTCAGAGTCCAATCATTTTCCTTATTATGAAAATAAGGCACCTGAAAGATAGAGAGAAGAAAAATAACTTATAACCCCTACAAATGCAAGTTAATTATATGATTTGATGGAAAATTACAATGTCAAACCTCTAAATTAGCTAAGAAAGCAAAACGAAGCGAAGCATATTTGACACGGGAACATGTGACTCATCCAGATCCTAGGTTGAAAGTTACCACCAAGGGAAGAAATGTTTCATAGAAAGAACGGGTAGAACAGAGCATTGGGACATTATATGAGTTAATGCAATAGTCACACATACACACACACACACACACACTACTGTGCTGGTAACCGTTTCAAAACATTTCATTGCTTGTTCATGTTTTCAAAATGCTGAGCTAAAAAAGATTTAATCAGAGACAATATGGCATAGATACTTGGGGTTAAATGGTTTAATTATAAATTGTTTTTAAGTATTGAGGCAGTATTTGCCAGCCTTCTAAGAGCTTTGTCATTTTGATGAACTCTATTTTGATCTCCATTTAACTTTATATATTGAAACTATCGTGAATCATTGTCTAAACTTGAGATAACCTTTTACTTAACGTCTTACCATACGTGTTCATAAGCACAGTTGCGTAAAGAAACAAGTGCACACACACAAACAGTCTCTAAGAAACAAAAATTTAGTTCATAATCTATAAATGAAGCTAATGTGAAAAATAAACTCGAAAGCAAACTTACCATGAATTACAGGAGGGAGAGTTCCAAGAGTTAATTGTTCGAAACCAAAGGCTTTGATTTTATACTTTCCAATATATTCTGCAAACTGAGGTTCTACTATTCTCCTTATTCTAATGCAAATTGCCTGTATTTGAGAAGAGTCTCGATCACGATAGTACATCAATGAAGAATAAAAGAGCAAGTTTTTTTAGTTAGCAAATCACCTTATCAAAGTAAGGCCATATATTCAAAAGAAACTTGTTCAACCAGTCCACCTGACTCATCAGACAATATAATGAAATGTGGTGAACACTGATCAACATTAAGCACACTAGAAAACACAGATTAAATACCGAATTGTGTTGTGTTGATTTCTATCGTCAAGTTCTGTAAGTTCTGCCAGAACCAAATATTTCAATGTAGAATTTTACTATGGAATTGAAGTAACTCAATAGAATTGAGCATCCACAACAATTTTTTAGCCTTCCATTTCACTGCAACTAGAAAATGACACAATCAAAATGATACAATAAACAAAAAGAACATGCCAAAACGAGCAGCTTTTGATCTTCCATTTCATTGCAAACAAGAGTCCCTTAACAAACATTGAGGCAAGCTAATCCTTCAGTTCCATTTTGGATAATTCAAGCTTAGCTAATAATCAAAAACAACGTATTGAATAAGCACTTCAACAGCAATCATAATGACCAAAAATTGCTTTCTTTTCCTCTCTAATTATTATGTCCAATCGAAAATCAAGGGGACCAACAACAAATATACATAATTAACTGAGAAAAAAATACCATTGGCTTTAAGGATGCACAGGATCTTGCTTCCAGTGACGCTCTTAACCTAAGCAATACCGTGAGAGTCACGAAGAATGACACCAATCTGAGATGGAGTCAGACCCTTCTTTGCAAACTTGCAAATGTTATCCTCCACTTAATAGGGTTACCCTTTATTTTATCTTTTCTATAGTTTTGGTGGAAGGATTCCTTTACTTTACTAATGCAAGGCAGTCAACTCCATTTGTTAGAATAACTTCCATTGAGTCTCTGGACCTATCACATTTTTTGCCTCTATACACTTTTGTTTGTTTTCAGAAAACAGGATTTGGTATCAGAAAATAGTAACTTATCAAATAGAAACTAATAACAAGTAGTCACAAACAAAAACTCTAATAACAAGCAATGACAATCTGATTACAACCCCCCTAATTCTCAGAAAAGCTAGACACTTGCATCACTAAGCTGGCACACAGCTTTCACCACTCCAAACCCTAACAAATCCTCAGTCAGAGGAAGCAATCGATTCGAATCTCCACGAGAGTTTAGCTCCAGAGTCATGATCACTCACTTCAACTCCAATTCCTCCACTTTCACTACTTCAATTGCAGTTAAGGAAGAAGCCAATCGACTAACAACCCGAAGGAGTAAACCAGCGCGAGAAAAAGAGAGAGATAAAGAGATAAGGGAGTGTATAACCGAGAAAGAATCAATCAAAGAAATGAGAAGGAATAGCAATCTCTGAAAAACCGAGCGTGTTTGGAGAGGAAGAAAAAATGGGGAGAAAGTGAGGGAAAATCTAAGGAGAAAAAGAAAATGATCTGATAAAGGAGTTGATGTGTAGAGGAGAGAGAGAGTGTGAGCAAATATATTTTAACAATGAGTCGCAAGAGAGAGAGAGAGAGAGAGTGTCTTAAATACTTATAACCATTAAATAAGTTTCTATGGCAAGTGTAGGTTACGTAGTCACAAAGTATCGAGAAATTAAACAATATTATTTTGTTAATTATTTAATATAAATTTAACATAAATGAATACAATAATTAAATAATTAAATAATTGAATTTTAAAAATTTTAGACTCTTTTTAGTATATTTTTAGATAAATTTTATTATCTTAAATAAATGTCTAAAAACTCCACCAATTCTTAGATTATTTCAGACAATTCTTAGATGTGTCTAGATATAAGTATCTAAAACCTCCTTATTTTGATGTAGTGAATTTCGGGGCATTTCTGTGTTGTTAAGAATGTCTTTGATATTTGAATGGTGTTTTTAATACGTTGTTTTTTTTAGATTTTGTTTTAAAGAGAGGGATTAAGGAATTATTTATAATCCTATTTTTCAAAGTATTTGTGAAAACTAACATTATGAATTGTTTAGAGATCCGATTATGTCAAATTTTTGATTTAAAACATTTGATTTAATACAAAAGGTTGAGAATGAATCAGGTAAAAAAAAAAAGTCAAATGATCCATACAATTTTTAATTAATTAGGGAATAGCCACAGTAACCCTAACTAAGCAAAAATTATATATTAAGTTTTAGGATCATATTTAGTATAAAGACATTAATTGTAATAGTTAATATAATAAAATTTATCCCATATGAATTTTTATTAAACTTGAATGATTAATTAGTATAAAATATGAAATTATTTTTCTATAAGTATCAAGAAATGGAATATGATTTGACAGTTTTATTATAAAGTTTAATATAAATCTGAAGAAATGGAATATGATTTGATAGTTTTATTATAAAGTTTAATATAAATCTGCTTGAATTAAAAATTTAGTCCCCAGGCAACTTTTAATATATGTTCTACATTAGTAAAACATATATATTATTTGTTAGCTACAATTTATTGAAAAGTAGTATGTATGTTTAAATTATACAACTGTTCAAATTATTAGTTTCTCTTATACAAGTTATGAAATTCCAAAATTGAGGGGTAAAAACTATAAGATTTGGAAGGAGAGAATTCTTCTTCATCTACAGTGGATGGACATTGATTATGCTATTTGGAGCAAAATATCACCTAACATAAATGAGGCCAACACTTTAGCTAAATTACTCTTTATAAACGTTGGGAGCAATCTAATCACCTAAGTGTGATGTTCATAAAGACCAAAATTTCTACCAGTATTCGTGGTTTTGTATAACAACATAATAATGTTTTTGCTTTATTGAAGGCTATTGATGAGCAATTCAATACTTCAGTCAAAGCACTTGCTAAAACTTTGATTATGAAATTTTCATCCATGAAACTCAACGGTGTCTGATGTGTGCGTAAGCATATCATGAAGATGAGGTACATTACAGCTTAGTCAAATAAACTCAAGGTTGAGATGTCTGACTCTTTCCTTATGCATTACATTTTGAATACCCTTCCACCACCATACGAATCCTTTAAAATCTCTTATAATACACATAAGGATAAGTGGTCAATAAATAAATTAATGACTATATGTTTCAAGATGAAAGGAGGTTGTTAATGGAATAGGCAGAGAGTTTGTAGAGTGGTTATTCATGGAAAAAAGAAAAATAAAACCAACTCAAGGGGAAAAGGTTAAATACCTTCCCAAGCTGACATAAGAAGGAATCCATGTGCTTCTTTTGTAAGAAAAAAAAGGGCACAAGAAGAAAGATTGTGTCAAATATAAGGAACGACTTGAAAAGAAGGGCAATCCAAGCTCACTAGTTTGCTTTGAATCTAATATCATTGAAGTTTGTCAAGACATATGGTGGATTGATTCTAATTGTATAATCGATATTACAAATGAGTTGTAGGACTTGCAAAACCCAAGGAAGTCAGTGAGAAGTGAGTAATATATTTTATTCGAAAATAAGATACATTCACATATGGAGGCTGTTAGGGATTACAATTTAGTTTTAAGTATTGGTTTTATTTTAAAATTAGAAAAGACATTTCATATTCCCAATTTCTCTAGGAAATTGATTTCAGATTTGAGACTCGTACCTTTTGGTTATTCCTTTCATTTTTCAGATAAATCTTTAAAATTAAATTATAAAATTGAATTTGTTGGAAAGAGTACATTGTCTGATGATCTTTTCCATTTTAATATACAAGACAATACCTGTCACTGTAAGAAAAAATTGGTTTTAACGATGGAAATTCTTGACGAAAAATTCTAACTTTCTGTCGGCAAACAAATTTGACGACTGAAATTACCAATGGAAAGGGTCGTAGAAGAAAAGGCTGTAGGTAAAATGTCCTAACAGAATTACAGTTTCTATCGGGAAATATACCAACAGAATTACAGTATTTCATCGGTAAAGTTCCCTACAGAATTACAAATTATGTCGTTAAGTTTCCAAACGGAGCATGTAATTTGGTCGGTAAAGTTCCCGACGAAATTCAAATAACCATCGGGAAATTTTACCTTTGGAATTATAATTTCTGTAGATAATTTTAGTGACGGAACAACAATATCCATCAGTAAATTTACCGACGATAAGTTTTGCTCTATCGCTAATATACCTACAGAATATATCATTCCGTCAATAATTAACCTATGGAATATAACATTCCATTAGTAATTTACCTACAGAACATAGTTCTCTATTAGTAATTTAACTACAAAATATTGTAATTCCATCAGGAAATTTATCTATAGAGCTAACATTTCTCATTTCCTACCTGAATTTTCTAATCTATTGATTTTTTCTACATTTAATTTCTTTAAATAATATAATCTTGTTTCATAATATAATGTAAAAATTATGTTTATTAGTCATATAATATAAAACTTATAATGTATAACAATAAGTATCCTGAAAATAACTGTGAATTAAGAATTTATAAACAAACTTAAGAGTAGCAAAATATCAAATACATTAACTTAAGTACCGAAAATGTCATAAATCTAAGTTATGCAGTTGGTGAAGGCGAATGATCTAATTGCTGCAATGAGGTACTACCCCTCTCCTTCAACTCACCTACCTCATTACAGAGCTGGGCTATGTATTCCATCAACAATAGCAACTGAGTTACTAGTATCTCCACTGTGCTCTCAAGTTGAACGACTCTCTCATTAGATGTGGCCCGCCTGCTAGATGCAGCTGTACTGGATGTGGAGGATTGCGAATAACATGTTTTAAAATGAACCTAAGCCAAAAATCCTTCCACAATGGTCCCTACCAACAACTGCATGAAGATATATCTGACTCTCATTAACAGTTTCAAAGATCTGAGACTGTCATTCAATGCTTTCTTGTATTTTTTCATATGATTATAATTGTTTAGGTTAATAAGTGAAAATTTTTAACTAATATTATTTATCAAATTATTATTAAAGTATAAATTTTATTTACATTAAGTTGTCTGCGTCAGGTGTTGACGAAGGTCACACCATTATGCTTCTTAGTGTGGGTGTGCAAAAAAAGCTAACGTAGTATCTTTTCTATAATATCCAAAATGATTTAATTTTTCTGTTTCAATTGGTTTGTAATTCTAATTATATTTTTTTAATTGATTATATTTTTAA
The DNA here is from genome assembly GCA_026874005.2 of Erythroxylum coriaceum. Taxonomy (NCBI): domain Eukaryota; kingdom Viridiplantae; phylum Streptophyta; class Magnoliopsida; order Malpighiales; family Erythroxylaceae; genus Erythroxylum; species Erythroxylum coriaceum. The sequence goes on from JANQAP020000112.1 coordinate 1,987,702, forward strand.
AAGGATGATAATTAATATCTTGTCCTGCTTTAAGATTTAAATTTGTTTTAGCTATTTGTTTTTGTTTTTCATTTGATAATAGAGTATTAATATGGAAGGTTCCAGTAGATTCAATTATTTCTAAAGTGTCTATATCTAATATATTATCTGGATTTATTTCTGTCATATTAATGAAAAATTCTTCAATGCTCTATTAAGATATTGTATGAATTTTGTAAGTCTTGCTTAATTATATGAATTATAGAGATGGGTTGCACTATCAAGCCTTTCTTTTATAAGTAATAATCCATTGTTATTTATGAAAAATTGTAAATAATTATATCGTTCTTCATAATAATCGTTTTCAGTTTTATATTGAGATACTAAACTTTTAAAATATAAAATGTCAGTGTATATTTGATTACAGATCATACATTGGTTATTCATATTTATATATACATCTGATAATGAGTCTGAAAATGATTATATAGTTGTTTTAATTCTTCTTTTTCTTAATTATATAAGGTTGTATGGTTATAAATAATATTTTGAAATGTTTGAAGCGTAGTTACAGAAGCATGAACAGATATAAGAAAGTTATAAGTTTGGGTAAAAGTTTTAATACATTTCTGACTTATATGTATTTTTATTTGAATATGCATAATTAATAAATGAATAGATCTACAAGTAAGACACATAGTCATAATTTAATGAACTTTGTTAAAAAGAAATTGCATAAGAATAGGTCTAAAGCCATAGTTTAAACAATCTTTAAGAAATCTCTAAGAGTAAGTTTATCTAAATAAACAGAACTAACATATAAGAATATGAAGATAGGTTGAAGATAATTCATGAGTATAAATGAAAGATAAATAATGAATGATGAAAAGATAAAAACAATAGTAATCATACTTGTGTTTCTCAATTTCTCTTCAGTCCATCCATTAGGGGCTTGAAAACAATCATAAAAGATATCTGGAGTGATCCGCTTCATTTCTTTTTTTAGGGATTTTGTCGGTATAACATTGATTTTGTCCATATTGATGGGCTTACCCTGTGGTTTCATTATGGGCTCAGATGGTTGCTTTTCTAAAGCTTGTTTATATTGGGGTTTGAGTGTCGGATTTCTAAATTCTACCAAGGCTTTTTCTCCTTCAGAACGAGTAACCAAAACTTGAGTTGAAGGTAAGGCGATATCAAATTGCTTAAGCAATCCACCACACTCCGCTTGCGCAGCCCATATTGACACAAGCGGTGTTCCATTCCCACATTGATTGATCTAGGATTCGAACCTGCGACGTGGGGTTAACCCAAGGGTTACCTGGTAGCTCTAATACTACTTTGCTACCCAAAACTCGAGTTGAAGGTAAGGCGATACCAAATTACTTAAGCAATTTAGGTTTCCTACCCATAGACTTTTCCTGCATCAAAATAAAGTGTTATAATTAAGTGAACTACAATTTACAAAACTTCGGTAGAGTTTTGTTTATTTTTATGATATTTTCCCCCTGTTAAACAAAAAAATTATCTCAACAACACAGCCATTCATGGCAACAGATGATTTGTAAATTTAAGAGGAATAATTAAGTGTTGTCTTTATAATCTACTAAATCTTGATATGAATTTGCTATGTTCATATAAACTCTAATTAAGCAGATATCAAGCTTTAAGCTCGATAAATTAACTTTATTACACCTCTTATAATGTGATTTTTTATAATTTGTATGTTTTATTTTATATTATTCCTAGTATAATTACAATCATATTTTCAAAATTAGTAAATAAAATTTCATTTGGATCTTTAGTTTTCAAAAGTTTGCACTAAGTGATGTTTTTCTAAATAATTGGGTCCCATACTTAGTTCCTAATTACTTAATATAGGCCCATAAGTAAAATGATCATAAAAGTAATTTTATTTTTTTATTTATTTAATTTTTAAGCTAGTGCATGATACAAAAGGTGAATTCACTTGATTGAAGAGAGGTAAGTTAAAAATAGAATCCAAAAATCATCTAGGTCAAAACTTAAAAGCTTAAGTCCAAACTAAAAGCCCATATAACCTATGAAATCAAGTCCAAACCATAAGCTTACAAACCCTAAAGCTTAAGTTGAGCTTTAGGCACTAATTACTAATTTCCCATAGTTTCTCGCTTCTAAATTAAATCCAAAATCCATTTGAAGCCTTAGGTACTAAGTTAAGAATTCTAGACACATTTTTAATCTCTAATTTCATTTTATTCCTTAAGCCTTATAATCTAGCTCTTGATCTATCAATATCATTTCAAATCCTATGGCACCGCTCTTAGCATTTTTTCCATTTCAAAGCCCTTATATTCATTCTACTTATTTTATTTTATTTTATCTTATTTTTAAGCTCTGAAATTCACTCTCAGTATTTTATTTTTAAGCACTGAGATCCACCTTTAAGTGTTTCATTTTTATTTCTAGTCCTATGATACAACTTTAAACATTTTCTCCATTTTAAAGCCTTAATATTCATTCTAAGGATTCCATCTCATTTGAGTTTAGTTTTAAGCCCTAAGAACAACCTATAGGCATTTCATTTTTCATTTCAATTCTTATGGAAATACTCTAGGCATTTTCTTTAGATTCCAATAGCTAATATTCATTCTAGGCATTCCATGTTTATTTTATTTTATTTTATTTAAGCCCGAAGATGTAACTTTGGCATTTCATTTTAATTTTAAGACCTAATATCTATTCTAGGAATTGCATTTTTATTTTCAATCTCCAATCCCTAGGTAAGACTATAATTAATGTAGAGTATAAAGTCTAAGAAGACTAAACCAACAATGAAGAGTGAGAAACATTTCATCGGTATTCATAAATTCATTTAGCTTTGTCTCTCGGTATTCATAAATTCATCAAACACTTTATAAGCATAAGAAATTCATCCCTAAATATTAAGAAAAACACTAGTACGTGGCATTATTTACCAACAGGAACACATTCAACCATACACATGACCATTAACAGTTGAAATAGACGCAGACAACACAAATGAAATCAACCAAAACTGACCCAAACAAAAACTTCCCTAATAACAACAAGCAAAAAAAACCAAGTGTAAAGGAGGAATAACTAACCACAATGGATGATTAACCGGAGATCAAGATGATGACAATGGTCAACAAAACTGAAGACCACGATAGTAAGGGAAGAGGGAAAAAAATTAAAA
>JANQAP020000112.1:2007368-2027741 GCA_026874005.2 Erythroxylum coriaceum
TGGTATCAAATTATAAGTTTGATCCTAGATTTCTTAAGGTATCGATTACTCTCTCTCAAGAACCAATCAATTAACCCTAATTGAATTCAAAACTTCTATATTGCAACCTCCCAATTCACAAAACTTTCCTTAACGTTTTCAATTAGATTTAAAGCTATCTATTGGATAATTAATTTCTGACACAAGATCTCTCTTTGAATGATTGTTAATTTGATAATTGTGAGACTATTAAACTACCAACTCTCATTGCACAATATAATTTGATTACTTTTGATCTACTCTCTTGATTTATTGTTAAGTATAAATATGCAACATTAACATAAACACCAGAATATGTATTGAAATCAATAATAATCAGTCACAAAATAAATCTAGAATAAATAATAACATGAAATTTAGAACTCCATAAATATGTTTAACATCTTGGAATTTAGATTGCACATCAAGATTAATGAAACAACTAAAGGAAAAGAAGAAAAACTCTATTTAGGTCTTGATATGGAAAGCTGGAATCCTTAGATGTTCTTCTTGATCTCCCACGTTTGATCCACCTTTTTGTGTTAGCTGCTGCCTTATTTTTGTGATTTTCATGTTCTTAAGTAGTGGATTAGGCTCTTGGGGGTGTAACTAGGATTTTCCCACTTTGTTCGATTCCAAAAATACCCCCAAACTTCAAAACAGATGAAAAAAGTCGTGCTTGGAAAATGTCTGTCACGAAATCACAATCATGACCCTGGAAATTTTCTCTCTATCATGATCATGACATGGAAGTCATGATCGGGACCTGATTCATTCTACCTCTATCTTCTTCATTCTTTAATTACTTAATTTCAAACACTCATAAACACATCAAACACCTCTTGAAACATAAAATTAAGATCCAATTTTTGCTCTAAACCAAACAAATGCTTAAAATACATATAAACGCTATAATAACATAATTCTAAGCCTATAGACATGATAATCATCCAAGAAATACTTTAAAACACACTAAAACACCTATTAAAACATAGTATAATTTACTTCTATCAGATATCAATGTTATATTGATGATGTTAAAAAAGCTATATATATGATGTATGCTAGTATATCTTTGGAGCTTCAGAGCCAGCATGAAAATATTGATGCTTTTGTTACAATTTTACATCTCAGGAGTTGTCTAGTGCACAAAGTAGTGTGGAGAGAAATTTATTCTCTAGAGCATTATTTCAATGCAAAATGCATAAGGATCTTTAATGGAGCTTTATGTGTTAAATATGATTAGCTATATTGAAAATTAGGTAATTAGGTTTTGTCATGGATCATAAGTTGAGCACTGATATGATGTCACAGTCTCTTAATCCAAACTTTTCATAGTTTGTGATGAACTTTCATATAAACCAAAAGGATGTGACATTGCCTAAACTGTTGAATATGCACAAGACTGTTCAGGGTGCCATAAGAAGGACCATAGTTCTGTTTTTTTTGTGGATTCTTCTAAGAGTAAGAAAACGGCTCTAAGAAGAATAATAAAAAAAATAAAAAGCTTCTAATAGAGTCACAAAGCTAAAAGGTGGTGTCAAGAAAAAGACCAATGAAAAGGACATATTTTCTCATTGTGGAGTCGGTGGACATTAGAAGAGGAATTGTACAACTTATCTTACTACCCTGAAAGTTAAAAAGTTTAAAGAAGCTACTTCTTTAGGTATGTTTATAATTGAAATCAATCTTTCTACTTTTGTTCCACATTATTAGGTATTAGATACTGGATGCGGTTCTTATATTTGTCATAACATGCAAACATTAACAATGAGTTGATCGTAAATAATTGTTATTATGTTCTAGTTGTTACTAGCAAGATCGTTTCCATTTTTTATTTAGATTTGAATGGATTTATCTTTATTATTAAGAATAAAAGTTGTTATTTTTATAAAGATGATATTTATTATGGATCTAGATTACTTTCAAATGGTTTGTATGAATTAGGTCTTGAAAGGACAATCCTTAACATAAATAGAAAGAAAAGATAGTTAAATGACTAAAATTCATCTTATTTATGGCATTATAAGTTAGGTCATATCAATAAAACTAGAATCAGAAAGTTACATAAAGAAGGATATTTTGATCTATTTTATTATGAATCATATGAAACTTATGAATCTCATTCATTAGAAAAGATGAACAAACTAACCTTTATTAAAAAGGGAGAACGTGCTAGTGAGTTACTAGAACTTATACATTCAAATATATATGGCCCTATGTCTACTTTTATTACAGGCGGAGTCTCATATTTCATTATGTTCACAGATAATCATTCTAGATAGGGTTATATGTACTTATTGAAACAAAAAACTGAATCATTTGAAAAGTTCAAAGAATTTATACTTGAGGTTAAGAAGCAAAATAGTAAAAGTATTAAAACACTTAGATCTAATCGAAGTAGTGAATAGTTGGACCATGAGTTTCTTGGTTACTTGAAAAAGAATAGGATTCTCTCATAATGACTCCTTTTGGAACTTTACAATATAATGGAGTGTTTGAGAGGAGAAATCGTACTCTATTAGATATGGTATGTTCCAATATGAATTATGTAGTCCTTCCTATCTCCTTTTAGGGATATGCCCTTGAAACTGCTACTTACCTTCTAAATAGATTTCCATCCAAATTGGTTGATAAGATTCCATATCTAGTAAACAAAACTTGTCATACCTAAAGATTTGGGGATGTGATGCTTATATGAAACGTGCAACACTTGAAAAGATTTAATCTAAGTCAAATAAATGCAAATTTATGGGATATTAAGAGAGTGTTAATATCAATTTTACCATCTTCTTAAGCAAAAGGTATTTGTCTCAAAATATGCTACATTCCTAGAAAGAGAATTTATTCTTAAGGAAAGTAGTGGGAGTGAAGCCCTTAGAGAAGTTCAAGAACCACAAATTCATATTTAGATGGAACAGGAGCCTCAAGTCGATACATATGATGTACAATTGATGTTCGCGTGACACATAATCAACAACACACTAGTAGGATATGTTGTCCCCATTAGATTAGATCTACATATTGAAAAAAGGGAAGGAAAATGCATCACTTATAGATTATGAACCTATTTCTTTTTTTCAAGAAAAATAAATATCTAAAATTGATTCTTTAAAATGACATGAAGTTATAAGATCTGAAATAGATTTCATATACACTAACTAAGTATAGACTGTGGTGGATCCTCCTAATCGTATTATACCTATAGGATGCAAGTGAATTTTTAAGAGAAAAACTAACATAGATAATAATGTACAGACATATATAGCAAGGTTAGTAGCTAAAGGTTTCAAATAAAAACAATAAGTTGATTTTGATGAAGCCTTTTTTCCATTAACTATGCTTAAATCTATAAAGACCTTGTTGGCTATAACCATATATCATGATTATGAAATCTAAAAGATGGATATCAATATAATATTTATCAATGGGAATTTGTTTGAGGATCTGTATATGACACAACTTGAGAGTTTTGAATCTAAGTGATTTCCTAATCAAGTATGTAAGTTACAAAAGTCTATTTATAGACTTAAGCAAGCGCTAAAGAATTGGAACATTCGTTTTGATGGGATATTCAAAGAGTTTGATTTTATAAAAAATATGGATAAACCATGTGTCTATAAGAAGTTTAGTAAGAGTATAGTCATCTTCTTAGTGTTATATGTAGATGACATATTGTTGATAGAAAACGACATACCAATTCTTGAATCTGTAAAGATTTTGTTATCTAAGAACTTCTCTATGAAAGATATTAGAGAAGCAGCCTAAATTTCTAGAAATAAAGATTTATAGAGATAGTTCAAAGAGGTTTCTTGACTTATCCCAATCCAAATACATAGACAAAGTACTAAAGAGGTTTATCATAGAGAATTCCAAGAGGGGATTTTTACCCATGTCACAAAGGATTTCTCTCTCACAAGGTATGTGTCCTATGACACAAGAAGAGAGAGATAAAATGGATTTTTTTCATATACCTTGATAATTGGATCAATCATGTATGTAATGTTATGTACTATACTAGATGTGTCTTATGCTTTGAGCATAACAAGCAGGTTTTAAGCCAATCTTGGTGATGGTTGCTAAACAGTGATGAAAACATCTTAAATTACTTGAGACGGACTAAAGATGCTTTCTTAGTTTTTGGAGGAGTTTAACTGAGATTTAGGGGTATTTAGATGCTAGTTTTTAACCATATCTAGAAGATAGCAGCTCACGACCAAGGTAAATCGGTACTCTGAATAGTGATGCAATAAGTTGGAAGAGTTCCAAACAAATAACCATTGTAAATTCTAAAACCAAGACATAGTAATTTTTAGAGGTGACAAAAAGCGATTTGGATCAAGAAGTTCATCATTAAACTTAGAGTGGTTCCTAGCATTGTTAAGCCTATAGTTTTGTACTGTGATAATGATGGCCTTATTACACAAGGCAAAAAAACCAAGGTCTCATCAACAATCCAAACATGTACTTAGGAAATTTCACTTGATCAAGGAGATAGTGGAACAAAAAAATATAGTATTACAGTAAGTTACCACTGAAAAAGATCTTGTAAATTTTTTGCTAAGCCATTGTCTCAAAAGAGACATGATCTACTTATGGATAAATATATCATTAGATATGTTGGCGATTAGCTTTAGTACAAGTGGGAGATTATTAGTTTATACCCTTGCAGTCAATTGATTTGTTGCAATTTTATGTATGACAATATTATTTTAATTAATAAAAGCATTCTTTATCTTTATGCATTATGTTAATTACATTTGATATTTTAATACTAAGGTAAAATCCCTAGAATAATTATTGTGCAATTGAAATTATGATGAGATCAAAATTATGAGATTCGACTTGCATTTATGTATTATTTCTAAATTGTTCCTAATTGTAGTTTCACTAAGATAGGATATTAATGAAAAGTAAAATTAGTACACTTTATGTTTCTTTCCTATAAAAAAAGTAATTGATCTCATAAATTAAAATGTAAAAATACTTAAACAAACGTGTAAGTGTTATTAACAAATAAGTTCACTAAACTAACCCGATTATGAGAATCCCAAATAGAAGATTACTTATTTGTCTGTGGATTTTTTTATTATGATGGATGTATAATTGATCTTTAGATTTAAGAATACCAAGGTATTTCATATGGAATTACTGTGTTTTGATACTACTTATTTCATATTCCTTATTATGTTGGTTGAATAGTTGATCCTTAGATTTAAGATTACTAAGGTGTCTCATGTGGGTCTTACAGTGTTTTGATGCTACGAGTGGTCTATTTTATTTAGGGTAGCTCAATCGATATTACTTGGATACATTTAGGGTAGTTAAATGATTCGTTGCTATAAAGTAATTAGAGAGAATATTCCTTTATTTTTGGTCAGTTGTGATTTAAAGAATTCTCAACCCAAAGTGAATTTACATTTGAAAAGATTTTTTCAAATATCAATTATAAATCAATTACTAATTAACAAGAGCGAAAATGATTGGATTTAAATAGAGTGGACACTATATCCATACTCGACGTCCACAACATTGGATGATTAAATTAGATATCATAACCGTGCATGAATAGGTTGAATCAAACCACTTTAACATTCCTAATATTTACGTGGTCACGACATATTGCTAGATACGATATTCATTAATGATTAAAAATTGTTGAATTGGAGAATTAAAGATAAATTTAAAAGAATTTAATTCATCTAATTCTAATTCTAATATATAATCATTGCTAACATATTAAGAATCTAATGAGTCACACGTAAAAAACAATTAAAAAGAGAAAAATCAATTTAAATTAAGTTGAACTTATTTATTAAGTTTGAGAAACTTCAAGAATCAAATATGATATATTTGATTTTATTAAAATTAAATTAAACTATAATTAGAGTTTAACTTTAAATATTATTGTAATATTTAATTTTAATAAAAATAAACTATAATGTTTTTTATTTACAAGAAATAAGCATAAGAGAACTAGTACTTCTGCTTATTCTTTTCAAAAGTTGAGTTTTTTTTTACTATGTAAATACTTAGAAACTGAATACTTGAACAGCTCGTAGTTAACACATTAAAAAGGTTTCAACAAGAACTTCGATTATTTTATAATTTATGCTTTAAAAGTTATTCAGATATTAAGATTTGATTAAAAAATCGAAAATTTTTAATTTTTCATTGTACTCATGATTCCATTACGATTTATTTCTCTTCATGCCACTAGGATGCAAGTAGTCTTTTCTTTTTATTCTCATCACGGCGGATGTGAGATTCTCTTTTAGGGTAGTTTAGCTTCATCATATTCCCTAATCTGAAGTGAATTACTGGTTAAAATTTTTGCATAGCCAATTAGCGGAAGGTAATATCCAATTAAGAAATTAAATTACTCATTGTTGAAACCTTCCAAGACAGAATCAGTTCTGACACATAAGAAACACAAATAGAATAATCAAAAAGTTGACTTTTTTCACATTTTGCTTTTAATTACGAGTTAAACAACCTTATGAATCTTTTGGGAAATATAGGTACAACACAACCATGACCTTCAAGAAACGTGAGAGGTTAAGTTTAACAATAGAACGAAAGAGGCCTAAAGCCCACTTTAGAACCCACAAATTCCTTGTCAACAAAAAGAAAAATAGAAAAAAAAAATCATGAAGAACAAATCATTCTCCGTTCCTCACATAAGGAATATCGTAATGTCAGGAACCAAAACCTTTAGAAAAGCCCCATAATATCAAAACAGATCAAAGCACCATAGAGAGGAAAGAACTAGTAAATACCCACGTTAGATCAACAACAAAGTGGGCACAGTACCAAACCATTCTCATTGCAATGACCACATTTCACCGTCTTCTTTCGCTCATCGTCCAATACTTTGCAGCTTCCATTACACTCCGTACACATCAAAAACCTTACACCACCACAACCTTCACATCCTCCACTGAATCCTCTTGGGACTCCATCAAACAAGATCCCCAATTTTCCTTCCTCCTCCAATTTAACCACCTGATCAGCACCTCCGATCAATCTCCCTTTAAGAAACAAAAGTGGGACTTTCACTTCCTTTCTGCCCATTAGTGCCCTTAACTCCTCCTTAAACCCAGAATCCATAGAAACGTCTCTCTCAATTACGAGGACATGATGCGACTCAATGATTGATCTAACTGTGTTGCAATCCTCGTATGTTTTTCTGATTCCTCGCAGCGTAGTAGTGTAAATAACAACTGCATTTTCCCCTCCAGGAGGGCATTTCTGTTCAAAAGAATTGACTACCAGTTCCGATTCTCGCGAGTTCCTTAACTTTTGGGATCTAGGAATAGCAGAAATTATCCTCTTGACTTGCTCTCCCTCTGCAGACAACTCTTTCTCGTACAATGCTACAAGTTCCGGATCAAACAAAGGACTAAAACTCCTCCTTCTAGATGAAACCCCAGAATCGCCACTAAAAGACTCACCTTTGGACCCAAGTGGAGTAGATTCTTTCACTGGATAACTTAATCTCATCACTGCCTTAGAATTTCCAGAATTATTCTTCCCTTTCAAAACCGGCGTTGGGCTAAAATCCTTAAATTTCCTTACCTTATTCTCTTTACCACCAAATGTCTTGGCTTTTCTAGGAGAACCAATCTGATTCAAGAACTTTAAAGGAGTTTTCGCATCAATATCCACAAACCCACGAAACAAAGCTCTTGTCTTGGGACTTTTCTTGGGCTGATTCAGAACGGGCACACCCTCTTCTAGATCACTCATGAGCTCACAAGCGTCAATGACCTCTGGCTCATCTCTAGGAGGAGACCTCTGTTGGGTTATCTTAGTCTCTGCTACAATCTCCTTAATTGGTTGTTCTTCTTCTACATGTTGTTGATGCTCATTGTTGTCGAGTTTGAGAGCACCGTAGGTCGAGGAAGTGAGAGAAACGACGTGGCTAACGCACTCACCGCCATTGTTAAGGATGATTTCTCGGTTAAGTTCCTTTTTGAATAGTTTGGAAGAAACACAGCCCATTTGTTTTGCTATGTTTTTGTTCTGTTTTTCTTCAGAGGATTGACAGTTTTGAAAGAGGTAAGTGTGGGAAGTTAGTGGGGACTCTGGATTTCCCTTTTCTTTTTTTTTTTTGACGGTTTTGTCCTATTTAAATGTTAACCGTTGTATCTGCAACGAGTTCCAACGGTCGAATTTTTCGAACATGTTTTGGAGTTGTGTCAGAAAGCCCCTCCTCTTGAGTTTCGATTATTTCTCTCGGTTCACGCCTCACTTGGCTTTTTATATTTCGAGTTTGGCCCCTTTTCGTATATCACTTTGACCTTTCTGCCATTTTTTTCCCTAACCCTTGTCTAGAAAATAATCTCTCTTTCTTTTCAATTTAAATCAAATTTTTTTCTTTCTTATCCGTATTATCTTGAAAGAGTTTTATTTCTGGAATACAAGGCAATAACTAAAAACCTAGTTGAGTGATTTGGACATTAAACTCATGAATCAAGTACCTTGAAAAAGTATAATCTTTGATAGTTATAAGTTTTTTGAGAAATTTAGAAAGTTGAATAGAATATTGGTTTAGTTTCATTGATTTTGTGTAAGATGGCTTTTTCTTTATTTCTTAAGAAGAGTTTTTCTTCACACTTGTAATGTGATTTTATTTTTTACTTTACCATCTTAACTGTAGTTTTTATATGTATCAAAATTAAGATAAAAAATTTGCTAACCATCTTTATGGTTGGGCTTAAGTTCCAAATACCTCCTTGGGATGCCTATATGGTGTGCCAAACTCTTCTCTATATAATATGATTACTTTGTTTTTGCACAACTAGTTAAGTAATCAATCAATCATTAAAGAAAAGAGAATAATAGCCTCGAAGAAAAATTAAGGAAAGTTTCCATTGAAAATATTGTGGAAAAGTAGCCAATTATTATGCTTCCCCTAACTACGCAGCCTAAAATGATATTAAACCCAAACATAATTATTTTTGTTAAATTTTCATTCAATCTTCAAAAGTTCATCACTTCTTTAAACTTCTATAACTTGTCATTTTTTATGGATCTCTCTCTGCACTTATTTCTCTTTTTCACTCTATCTCACCTACATATACACAAACGACCATCCTCAAGATTTGATTTAACCTATAAGTCCTTTTTTTGTGGTTTGGTTGTCTAAATAATGATGTAACTATTCTTTAGGGTGGCTTTCTCTATAATGCCTTCAACTCTTTATATTCCTCTTCGGCGAAGCTTGAATCTTTTTTGGAAACCATGGAATATCTATACAGAAAGTTAAGAGCTTATATGAGTATATTGTATCCACTATCATAGGTTACAAACAACAAAAGCAAAATAATTGTAAGCTTATTTTTCTTTATTTTTAGTGTGATCATCTGACATGTCTATTACTAGTAATATGTTTGTATTTTTTTTTGAAAGATAAGAGAATTCATTCATTAAGCCATCAAAGACATCAAAAGGTCTTTATAAAGTTAGATTAAGCATGAATAAGAAAAAAGGTTTTTACAAAAATTCGAGGGAAAAGTTAGTTTTCAGAGATTCCATTGTCATCTATATAATGAGCTTAGTTGTTCTTGCATGTGATGAGCTACCAATATTTCTCTTATCCAACAATGTAACTTGTGAGCTAAGACATGCTTATCAGTGTTGATCTTATTAAACACTCTCTGATTTCTTTCTCTACAAATGGGCTTAGTTGTTCAGTCTTAGTCTTACTCTATTTAAAGTTCTTTGAGTCTAACAAATCCCTTTAGTGTTCTAGCTTGTTATTAACATCATATTTTGTTTCATCCACTAAAATAAGGTCATTAGTAAACAACATACACCAAGGTATATCCCTTTGGATATTCTTAGTAAGCTCATTTATTACTAATACAAATAAGAAAGGGCTCAACAAGGATCCTTAGTATAGCCCAACATTAATAAAAAAAAATCCTTTGTATCTTCAATTATCATCCTTACTCTAATCTTAACACCTTTATACCCTATATATAGACAACATAAACTCACTTAGCTTCTAAATACCTCCACATGACTTTCCTAGATACCCTGTCATAAGCCTACTCTAAATCAATAAAACCCATATATAGGTCCCTCTGTTTGTTTCTACAACATTCCATCAATCATCTGAGGAGATGAATGACTTTTATCGTGGACCTTTCTAGTATGAAACCAAATTAGTTTTTTGAGATAGACATACCCTTTCTCACTCTCTTCTCAATCACCCTCTTCCATTAATTCATAGTATGATTGAATTGTTTGATGCCTCTATAGTTATTCCAACATTGGATTTCCCATTTATTCATTTGAATCATATTAAAATTTTAATTAAAAAATACCTTTCTTAATTAAACTAAGAAAATAATTATTTTTAACTTTAACATATCAAAGTAATTGAGAAATATAATAATAAAACGTGTTTGTTTTGGTATGTTGTGGTTTCTTATTTCTAAAAATTGAAAAAAATAAATAATAGATTACAAAGACACAATTTGTTGTTTCTTTGTATTACAACAACTGGTTCTTAAAATAAGGTGTTCTCTACTCTACCCTTCTTACAACTTCCTTGCTTCATATCTTCTGCTGTTCTAGTGCCCTCTTCTTATGGTCCTCTTTGTTTCTTCATCTCTCTACTAACCAGGTTCTTGTCTCTTTATTTTTCTTTGTTTCCTACATATTTGTAATTGTTTATTATTTTTGGTGGCGGAAAAATGATGATATGGAATGATTGATTTTATGTGTTATTTAGGATTTTGGGAATTTTAGGATTTGGGTTTTTGACTTTCTTACTCTAAATTGCTTAGGGTTCCTAAAATATAGGTTTTTAAAATATGGTTTTTTTGGGCATTACTCATCACAATACAAAGTGTAGATGACAATTCTTTTCATTTATGAATGTTAAAGGGCACAATGATTTCCTTCACTTAAAGAACATTCTATGTAAACCTTAGCTATTTGATTGTTGAATTCATCTATGTGGTATAAGTTTTAGACTTTTAGAAAGTTTTATAATATTTGACATCGTAAAGTCTTGTTTCTTTTTATTTTGGAAAAATGAAAGAATTTTATTAACTAAGTTGTAAGCTTATAATAGGAACAATATACAATAATTAAGCCTTTAAAGGGGAAACAACAAACTAGACGATTAAGATGCCAATATTGACCTAGTTCAAATATTATACTTAGAGAATTACAAATAAAATTTAGAAATCTAGATCCTAATTGATCTTCATCTAGGTACTGACTACGAGGTGAACTTTATTTTTCATTAAAATTTCTCTAATCTAAAAGATAGTATTGGTTGTCATTGGATACTTGTCCAAGGTTAGACCCTTATGGAGCCTATTCTTCCTTTCCCTCCAAAGAACATATATGCAACATATGAAAGTAGTTTTGAATACACAAGAGTCTTGCTTCAGGTGCTTAATAGTTTCAGCAGCCTAATTCACAATAAGTGGCCATTCTCCCTCATTACAAAATATATTCATCAAGTGTTTGATTTTGGACCAAATAACCTAAGAGTAAGAGCATTGGAAAAAGATATGAGCATTAGATAAGAGTAAGAGCATTGGAAAAAAATATGAGCATTAGTTTCAGGAATTAGTTGACACAATAAACACAATGTTGTTTTTATTTTATAACAAATATCCGTTGTTTAAAGTCTTTGTCTCACTGCCATCTAACTATTAAGTGAAAACTTGGGAGATACAATTTTACTCCAAATTAGATGAAACCAAGGAAATTTTGGGGAATGAAGCCTAAATATGTCATAGCAGGATATGTTAGAGAAGTTCTATGAAGGATCCCTTACCCAAATCACTCTATCCATCTGATTAGGATTTAGCTAGTATATAGGTGAGTTTTTAAAAATACTGCTTACACCTCTCTAATTCCTTTTAGAAATTATATCACTTAAACTTAGAATGAATATGAATTCTCAGAGTAAGTGGGGACAAGTCCTTCCCTAGGTGTAAAGGCCTAAGATTGGACCAGTTGTCAAACTAGAACCAGGTAAGTTTCATAAATTCCCCATCAAGTTTTTTGCAGGAAGAGTATAGTTGTTTCATAAGTCTGAGAATCTAGATCAGGCACAAAGAGTATTCCCTGTTAATTTTGAGCTACTAGAAACTGGTCATAGATAGGTCGTATTTATGCATTCACTTAGAATAATGAGCCTCCCTATAATTAAAAAGTATCCATATCATTTTCAAAATTAAGTTGAATTCATGGCTTACAGGGAAATTAGGCCCAAATTGCCTATTGCTTAGGGAGAAATAGGTCATTCCACTTGATTTTTTCCTTTTTAAGTTATCATTAACCCTTGACCATAAATAGTTCCTTATGATCTTATTCATTTCTTTGGTGATTCTTCTATATAGGACAAGATGGGAACTCCAGTATACATGGATATTTCTCAGGATAGATATAATCAATTGCAACTTACCTACATTTGACAAGATTTTATTATGCCAAAAGTTAAACATGCTATTAATGTATTCTAACAATGGTAAATAGTCTACATATCTTGGTTCCTTGGTAGTTATAGGAACACCAAGGTCTTTAAAAGAGGCATAACACACATTCAATCCAGAAATATAGCCAAGAAGTTCAATATTCTTTGAATAAGAAAAGATATAGAGGTTACTTTTATCCTTGTTTACTCTTAAGGTTGAGAGCTTTGAGAAATGATTGAGGGAGCTCATCACTACGTTAAGGGACCACAAAACAACATTAGGTCATCTGTAAAAGCTAAATGGATATTTTAAGGCCACTATATTTATGATTACATAGAAATTTGACACTTGTAATTATGTTGAATTTAAGCAATCTAGAAAGTACTTTAATGGATATAGTAAACAAATAAGAAGATAAAGGGTGTCTTTATTTCATTCTTTTAGCCCTATTGAAAATTTTAGAAGGGGATCTATTTGCTAAAATGCTGTAAAAAGTTGTGATCACATATGCTTTGATCCAATTTACCAAGGTTTCTAAGACATCAAATGCTTAGGGATAGTGAATTATAAAATCACAATCCAAGGAATCAAAGGCTTTGGTGAAATCCACTTTCATTGAGCAAATTTTGATGCCTTTATATCATAGTCCTTAAAGGCCTCATGTGCTAATAAAATATTGTCCTTGATAGACCTCCCAGAGATGAAGGATCCCTGACGTTGACTTATGATCAACTTTAGAGCTTCCTTAAGTTTGTTAGCTAGTAGCTTTGAAATTACTTTAGAGATGGTGTTGTAGCAAGATATGGGGTAGTAATCATGCAAAGAATTAAGATTTTTTGTCTTAGGGAATAGTCACACATGGGTTCTATTTAGCTCTCTAGGAATCTTTCTACTTATAAAAAATTCTTAGAATGTGTCAATGACTAAGCCCTCAATCAAGCTCTATGTTTTTTTTAAGAAGTTTGCATTAAATCCATCAAGCCCAGACTTCTTACTTGATTCAATCCAAATATCACTTCTTTGATTTTTTAAGAGCTATAAGGCCTAATGAGAATATATTTTTGGTCTTGGCGTATAGAATGGTTAATGAATAGTTTCAACTACTGAAGTGAAGAGCTTTCGGTAGATTTGTACCCTAAGATGTTTTTGTAAGAAATCAAAGCAATTTCACTTATTTAAGATCTATCCCTACACTACTTACTATGCTCATCAATTAAACACGTAATTTTGTTTCTATTTCTCCTTCCTAGGATAGAATTAAAGAAGTTAGAGTTTTTATCACCTTCACTTAGCCAATTAATCCTTGCCCTATTCTTCAATAATGAGTTATGTGGAAGTGCCTGAGTATAAACCTTAAGGGACTACTTCTCTAATAACTTCAGATTTTGGTCAAAAGGATTTAAGTATACATCATTCTGAATCTTTCTCAATGACTTGTTGTCTGTTTGAAGACTTAAGCTGGCATTTGCACAGACCTTTTGTTGAAAAGCCTTTAATCCATGTATTATTGCTTTTAACTTACCTATAATTTGATAGGATTTAAACCCTACTATAATTTAATTCATTCCAATACTTATAACCTAGCCCCTCTTTGGAAGCCAGAAACTTAAAAAATATAAAAGGAGCTTTGGGAAACAAAGAGGGAGTAAGGTTACGTACCTCAATGATTGAATGATCTGAAGCTATAAGAGCTCCAAAGTTAGCAAAAAACTGTTTTATCCAGTCATCATTCATTAGAATATGATCCAGTTTCTTTTTAATAAGCCATTCTTTATGTTGGTTGTTGGACCAGGTGAAATACATCTCTATATAGTTAAGATCTAAGACACCTAGTTGAGAGGTCATTTGACTGAGTTCATTAGTCAAGTTATTATAGTTTACTCTCACTTCCTCAGTTGCATTACAATGAAGTACATAATAAGTATTAGTTGTTCTATGTAGGCCAATACATCCACATAAATTACTTATAGGTTCAAAAAATATGACAATTTTTCCATGGAAGTGGTAGGAGTAGTTAGTAACAAAAGATCACTTTGGACCAAAAGATTTAAAGTATACCTGTAGCTTGTCAACTCTTATTTTAGTTTCAAAAAGACCCAAGAGTGTATACTTCCTCTCTAGGATAAGATTCCTAGCTACTTTCTATTTTTTAAGGCTATTTAGCCATCTAATATTCAAAATTAAGAATGAAATTTGTTTGGAGAATAATTACCTCCAATTCTGATTTTACCTCCTCCTCTCTTATTTTTCTCCTTGAGGTTAAGGGGGAACCACTATAAAGTCATCTAGAGGTATCTCCATTCTACTCTTCATCGTAATTCTACTTGTAGGAAGGATATTCTTTAGATAAAGATTTGCCCTTAAAGACCACTCTAGTGACTAACTTCATTTTTAACAATGCTTAGATTTTATGGATGAGTTCCATAATTCAATTGAGCCGATGAGTTCAACTCCTTAAAGAATGAGGCTTCCATTTTAGCTAGGGTGCTTCCTTTAAAGCCCACTTATAACTTCTAACGGGGGGGGGGGTTGGGAGTTAATAATACCATTTACCAAAGGGTACTTAATATGGGTGAGCTTGTCCTTAGGATGATTGGAAGTAGATGATTTACTCCAAAAATTTTTTGGAGATTGTGAGTGATTCTCAACCACTAGTAATAGTGATTCAGTCAATCCCTTGATTTGAATAAGGATTACATCCTCAGAGGGAATCATAGAGGATTACCTACCAATTTGGGCAGGGAAGGAAATTTTCCTTATGACAAACTCACGTCACCTGCATGAACTTTCATCGATGCATTACCTGAATTATATAATGCTGAGGATTCCCTTATAAAGCAACGCTTCTAATCTGGGAGACGGAGGGAAGATGCCCACATGTGGAATCTGAAACTGAAGTCAATTGTCCAAGCGCAATGATTACAAAGTCTTACTTCTGAATGAATAAACTTAAATTTTTTCCTTAAACATAACTCAGATAACTAAAATTTCAATTTATTTAAAATTATTAACATTACAAATAGGATAAACATTCCATCCCATTGGCATAAACTTTTCCTTCTCAGCCAGTTACCTTCCCAATCAAGAAGTACTTTAGAAGCTATCTTACCTTAATCTTAACCTTAAGCACCTAAGTTTTGATTGCTTATATCATGTTCCTATAAGACTCATAGGTTAAGAGTTAATAAATTCCTTACCATATCACATGTTTTGCTTTGCTCTTCGCACATAGGTATTGATTTTTTGTACTTAATTTTCATCAAGGCTCATAAGCTAAGAGTCAAGAAGTGCCTTACTAGAAAGAATTTTTGCACAAATTTAATTGGTACTTATGATTAGGAAATATTTCTTTACACTTTCTATTTCTAGATATTGAACTTTTATAGAAACAAAATTTCATATTAGGGTGATGTACTGCACTATTGAGTCATATTGTTCAAGTTTTGCTTTTGATCACTTATACATTAATTTGTTTATTAGTTGATCTATTTTTATTAACTCTTACTCTTAATCACTTACTTTGACAGATACAAAGTCTTTTGAATTTCATATTTGATATTCTTAAAACTTAGATCAAATAATCTTCATTGTTGGGATTTCTAGCCTAATCTTTGTGTTGCCAACTTTGATCATGCATCTCTTATCTTTATGGTTACAGTTAGGCTACCTATGGTTGTCATTACCTTAATGTTTATTGTCAAACCTATTTGAGTCCATAAATAAGTCTAATCAATTGACTTTGCAAGTTTTAGGTACGTATATGTTTTATACTTCCTATTTGCTACTTATTTGTTGATGTCAATCACCAAAGGGGACTTAATATGGGTGAGCTTGTCCTCAGGTTGACTGGAAGCAAATGATTTCTCCTAAACTAGTTTTGGAGTTTATAAGGGATTCTTTATTACTAGCAATAGTGATTTAGTCAGTCCTTTGATCTAACTAAGGGTTACATCCTAGAAGGAAATCATAGAGGATTACCTATCAATTTGGTGAGGGCAGGAAAATTTTCCTTTGACTAGCTCACCTTGTTTACATAAACTTCCATCAATCCTTTAGATGAGAAGGTTGAAGCTCCACCTAAGTTATATGGCATTAAGGAGTCCCTTATAAAGCAAAGCCTCTGATCTAGGAGAATGAAGGAATGTGCCCACTTATGGAATCTAAAGTTGAAGTATGTTGTCCAAGAGAAATAAGTGCAAAGTCTTACTTCTGAATGAATAAACTTAAATTTTGTCCTTAAATATTACTCAAATAACTAAAATTTTAGTTTATTTAAAATTATTAGCATTACAAATAGGCTAAACATTCCATCCCATTGGCATAAACTTTGCTTCCTCAGTCAATTACCTTTCCAAGCAAGATGTACTTTATTAGCACTTAGGTTTTGATTGCTTATGCCATGTTCCTATAAGACTCATAGGTTAAGAGTCAAAAAATTCCTTTCTATATCACCTGTGTTTCCTTTCTCTTCCCATTAGTACATAGGTATTGGTTTTTTGTACTTAATTTTCATCAAGGCTCATAGGCTAAGAGTCGAGAAGTGCCATACTAGAAAGAATGTTTTGAACAAATTTAATTGTTACTTATGATTAGGAAATATTTCTTTACTTTTTATTTCTAGATACTAAATTTTTATGAAAAAGGAAAATTTTATGCTAGGGTGATGTATTGCACTATTAAGTCATACTTTTCAAGCTTTGTTTTTGATCACTTATGTAGTAATTTGTTTATTAATTAATCAATTTTCATTAATTTTTACTCTTTATCACTTATTTTGATAGCTACAAAAACTTTTGAATTTCATATTTAAGATGCTTAAAGCTTAGATCAAACAATATTCATTGTTGGAATTTCTAGCCTCAACTCTGATTTGCCAACTTTGATTATGCATCTCTTATCTTTATGGTTGCAATTAGGCCAACTGTGGTTGTCATTACCTTGATGTTTATTGTTAAACCTATTTGAGGTCATAAATAAGTCCGATCAATTGACTTTGCAAGCTTTAGGTTCAAATATTTTTTATTCCTCCTATTTGCTACTTATTTGATGATGCCATTCACCAAAGCGGACTTAATATAGGTGAGCTTATCCTTAAGATGACTGGAAGTCTGAGCAAACAACTGGCTAAGCATACTGACTTGCGGATGATTTCCCCCAAATTGGTTTTGGAGCTTATGTGGGATTCTCCACCACTGGAAGTAGTGATCAATCTATCCTTTAATCTAACCAAAGTTTATATCCTTATAGGGAATTATAGAGGATTACCTACCAATTTGGAGAGGGAAAGAAAATTTTCCTCTAACAAACTCACCTCTCCTACATAAAGTCCCACCAATCCTTCAAATGAGGAGGTCTAAACTTTACCTGAGTTATATGGTGCTAAGGATTCCCCCATGAAGCAAAGCTTCTAATCTAGGAGAAGGAGGGAAGCTGCCCACTTATGGAATCTTAAGCTGAAGTATGTCCTCCATGAGAATTGATTGCAAAGTCTTACTTTTGAATGAATAAACGTAAAGTTTGTCCTTAAACATAGCTCAAATAACTAAATTTTTGGTTTATTTAAAATTATTAACATTACAAATAGGCTAAAAATTCCACCCTATTGGCATAAACTTTGCCTTCTCAACCAATTAAGTAAGATGTACTTTATAAGCTATGTTACCTTAATCTTACCCATTATCACTTAGGTTTTAATTGCTTATATCATTTTCCTAACTCTGATTATACATCTATTATATTTATGGATGTAATTACACCATTTATAGTTTTCATTACCTTAATGTTTATTGTCATACCTATTTGAGGTCATAAATAAGTTCAATTACAAGATTTAGGTTCATAAATTTTTTATACCTCCTATTTTGCTACTTATTTGATGAGGGTCATGTTTATTTAAGATGTAATTGACTTAAGCCATAGTATAACAATGATTTTTGTAGTAGTTTTGTTTCTTATGTAGATATAATGATTGTAATTCTACGTATAAATAAAAACAACATATTATACACAACTTGTTATAGCAATTGGTCATATTTTTTTGGCATATGGATGGTTTGGGACAATGTACATTGGCACCTTAATCATTGGACTTGGCTATAATCTTATTAGGCAATTGTACTATCTGTTATCTTTGCATTTTTTACTTAAAAAAGTTAAACCTTTTTCAAATTTCTCACTAGCAAATCCAATTGATTCCTTTATCTTTTTTAGTTTAATTATAAGCTACATCTATGATCGCAAAGTAGTAACCAAAGCTGATGACCATCATAATCGTCTGTAGAATTTGGGGTCAATTGTTTCTATTTTAATAGGTCATATGATCCTTTAAAATGTGAAGGGTCCATATGTGCACTAAACAAAAAGTGTCCATCCACACATTTATAAAAATGTTGCACTTGATTTTCTCTGGAAGTCACAACAAAGTTTCTCCATCAAATAAGATTTTAGTTTTAATAAAAATATTGTTCCAAAGATTTAATAATGTTGCGGTAACACTTTAAAACTAAGAAGCTTTAAGTTACTACATTTTATGAATGAATTCTTTAAAATTATATTACATATTTATATCTTTTATGTCTTCATAATAATAATAATAATAATAATTTTATGATGATGTTAAAAATATATTTTAAATTTTATTACAAATGTTAATGAAATGTGGTTTTTCAGTCATATGCTTATTTTATTAATAAAAACCAAGAAACAAAAATCAAAAACCAAAAACAAAAGTAAAACCTAAGTCTATATACATGCATATATTTTTCAATACTTTATTTAGTTTTATAGATACAAATAGAATTTACAGATGTACGGGAAAATTCTAAGAATTACTAAAAAACTTTTATGTATAATTATAAATTGCAGTGCATAATTTTGATAAATTGTAAAAATTTTAAAAATTTTGTATTGTAAAATTAAAGTTCTACTTAAAAAATGTAATACACTTTTTATAATAAAAAATAATTATGAAAACTTTTAGGATACATGACGATAGTTTTAAAAACCAATCGTATTTCTTATAATTGAATGTTAATTTTTTAGCTTTTATATCATGTTTTAATTATTATATAATAAAAGTTTAATATTTTACAATTTCATAATTAAGTTCACATTTTTATGGAACATATGTGAAGAATAATTATAATAACGTTATTATACGTACATATTTTTTAATAAATATAAAAAAATTTTCTTGAATACATATTCAAATTTTTTGTATTATTAATTTAATTTATATAATATGTAATATGTTTTGTTCACAAATTTTTATTGCATATAAAAATAAATTTGTAATATTTTTTATTTTAATAGTTTAAATAATTGGATACTAATAAAATAAAAGATATAATAATCATGTCCAGTGGCGGTAGCCCGGGGTGGCAAGGGGCGGCTACCGCCACCCTTGATCAGATCAGAGGTTTTCACCATTTCGCATAGGAATGTGAGCTGCAGTGAAATGTTGCAGATAAACAAGGGTTTTAGCCTCAATTATCCATCCATTTATGTTATCTTTAAGCATGGAGTGATGAGTAAAACTATGAGGAGGCGCGTAACAAACATGCTTCAAATTGAGAAGTTCTTTATCTTCTCAATTTATAAAGGGTGACTTTTGGTTATCTTTATCTTTTAATAATTATTAAAAAATTTTAAAATTAAAATTAGGTTTATGGACAAACCAAAAGTCACAAACTTCTCTCCTTTTAATTTGAAAATTAAAACTCTTGTTTGGCTGCTCTTAATACTTCATCCCTTTTTTTTCCCCTTTTCTATCAATAAACTTTTTTGTCTTTTCTTTACTATTTTCATCTCAATCATCTAAACTAAGCAAGCAGGTGACCTACAAATAAGTTCGTTAGTTCGAAATATATCAACAAACAAGATATGTTTCTAAATTTCTAATATCGTT
>JANQAP020000112.1:2114450-2125269 GCA_026874005.2 Erythroxylum coriaceum
GCTTGTTACAATTAATTAAAATATAACTAATTAAAATATAATTATTAATTAATTAAAATATTGTAATTAATTAATTACAATATAATTAATTAAAATATTAATAATAATTAATTAATTACAATATAATAAATTAAAATATAATTAGTTAAAATATAATTAATTAATTAAAATATATTAATTAATTAATTAGCTACAATATAATTAATTAAAATTAATTACATTATTTTAATTAATCAACATATTGTAATTAATAAAATTATATAATTAATTAAATTATAATTAATTAATTAAAATATAATAATTTTTTATTTCTCAATTTTTTTACAAACCAATCATTGTCAATGGTAATGGTAATAATTCATTTCTCTTAACCAATCATCATAATTATAATGATAATATCCATTATCATTCCTCACTATATTAATTCTCATTCTTATTACCATTCCCCCATGCGAACCAACCGCCCCCTTAGTTACTATAAAACACAAACTTTGCCAAGAGAGTGAGACTGAGACCTATTTTCTTGATTTTCACTAGTATTAGAAATTATTTTCATATTTTTATTTAATTGAAACAAGTGATTAAGAACCTATTTTAGAATTTTAACTAAATGAAGGGATGACAACCATTTAAAACTTGCCAAATAAGACAAAATGAAATCATTTACGATGGAGGGTATTTGTTTTACATTAAGGCCTTGTTTGGTTGGCATGGATTCTTGCTTGGAAAAGTAATCTTTTTTTAAATTTATATTATCACGTTTAGTTTATTTTTTTAAGTAGTTAGGAAAGTAAAAACTTTCCCAATCTAGAGAAAGTAGAAGGACTTTACTTAGATTCTAAATCCCATCACCTCCTTGATATTTAGATTACTTTCCTTAGAAATTTAATCTAAAAAATATGCTAGCCAATTCAACCATTACTTCTCTCTTAACTTTACGACAACTCTTTTATAAAACCCTACACCCATGTTCCCAACGCCTTGTATGGGTCGCCGCCACTGGAGAATCTACCGCTGTCTTGCAATCACCATTAGCCCCTCCCAACTACCAAGCAATCGCCAGTTCTAAACTGTGCCTCCAGCCTTGCCAACGCCATGCTTCTCTATGGTGCCACCAAACTATCGTCCCTAGCCATAAGGAACTACATATAGATTCAGTCACTGTAAGTTGCTGGTTGTCTGTGTCTTCTACAAATTACGAACTGTACCTCCACATTGAGGCATCATCACCTAGCCCTAGCGACTGCTATGTGGATCTTGTTCCTCACCACAACACCCAAATTCCAGCAGCTCCCAATAACACAAAAGAAATCTTTATTGTTTTAGGGTAGTTGAATTCTTTATTGTTTTAGGATAGTTGAACCTTTAATTTCCATATTCTAAAATCTTAAGGAATTTCTAATGTTTTGAGTTTTTTGGTTTCAATTGAACTTTTCAGATTTATTTTAGCTTAGACTTTTTATGTTTTTGGGTATTTTACTATTAATGAAACTGATTTCATATATTTGTTTAACTCTTAAATAAAATTTTAATCATATTGGTAATTCAATTTTAAATTGAATATGGGGTTTTAAAATATTCAATCTAAACTTTTTAAAGAGTAACTAGTTTTTAAGATTTTCAAATTTATTAAATTTAGGATGTTATGAGAAATATACTTGTATGATAAATTTGAACAGTGCAAATGGAAAGCAGAATCGCCAGCCCCTATCCCTTTTCTCATTACTCAAGCTAAGATTATATACAACTGGATAGAATAAAACAAAAAGATAACAGATGTTCCTATCTAATTGATCCAGTACAGAAAGGACCAACTTTACACAATTTGCACAAGTGAGACCTTTGACAAACGTAGTACAACCACCTCCTTTGAGGCATAATGCCATTCGTATTACAGAAGAAGCAACCTTTGCATATAACAGACGCGCAAGGAGACAAACTGCACAGCTTAACTAATTTTTCCTTTAACCAGCTAAAACAACATTATTGGTTAATCTTTCAATATCTTCCCCGATCTCTTCCTCTTCTGTGATCGATGAGTGGGGAATTTCAAAGACTGTATTGGTAACTTCATCCTTAGAAGTGAGATTAAGCTTCGATATGAGATGAGTAAAAAAATCTCTTGACAAGGCTTTGGTAAACACATCTATTGATTGCTCTATAGCTGGAACAAAATTTACTTGGATTTTACCATTCATTACTTTGTCTCAAATGAAATGCAGATCTAATTCAAGATGCTTAGTTCTAGCATGAAAAACTGGATTTGCTGATAGAGAAACTGTACCCACATTGTCACAGCATATGGTCGGAGGCTCTGGTATTTGAATTTGTAGTTCCTTCAATAAAGATTGAATCCACACGATTTCTGCACAAGTGTTAGCAAGACCTCTATATTCAGATTCAGTTGAAGATCTTGCTACGACATGTTGTTTTCTAGAACTCCAAGAGATTAGATTACCACCAAGATATACACAGTATCCTGAAGTTGATTTTCGATCATCACTGTCATTGCCCCAATTAGAGTTGCAGAAGGCAATAAAATTGAGTCTTGTGGCTGGTTTAAAGTGAATGCCATAATTTGCTGTACCATTAAGATACCGCAAAATCCTCTTTATTGCCCACCAGTGAACATCACTAGGATTTTGAAGAAATTGAATAACCTTGTTGACACTAAAGGCAATGTTTGGTCTTGTATTGGAGAGATACTGTAGAGAACCAACCACACTCCTATATGTCTTCTGGTCAAGTAAAGGAGAACCATCATGTTTAAATAGACGAGAAGAAGTGATCATGGGAGTTGGACAAGAACGAGAATCATGCATATTGGTGTTGTGCAACAGATCTTGAGTGTGCTTGACTTGAGAAAGAAGAAGACCATCTCTAATAGAGGAAACTTCAAAGCCCAAGAATTCAATAACCATTCCCAAATCTTTTGAAGAGAAACAAGAGTCCAATGTTGTAATTACCAAATCGACTTCCTTGGTATCATTCCCTATGATTAAGATGTCATTAACGTAAATGAGAATATAAATTTGAAGTTTATCTGTAACTAAGATGAATAAAGAAGGATCAACCTTAGACTCCATAAACTGCAATTCAGAACACAAGTACTTGCGAAGAGTGTCAAACTAAGCTCTAGGTGCTTGTTTCAAGCCATAGATTGCTTTGTGAAGTTTGCACACTAGAGTTTTACCATTTTGATCTTTGTGAATAAATCCAGGTGGTTGAAGCATGAAAATTTCCTCATGAATGTCACCATTGAGGAATGCATTATTGATGTCTAACTGACGAATCAACCACCCGTTTGTCACAGCTATGCTAAACATCACTCTCACTGTAGAATACTTTATAACTGGACTAAACGTGTCAGCAAAATCAACCCCTACAACTTGACCATCACCACGAGCAACCAACCTTGCTTTGTATCTACCAATTGTTCCATCTGATCGACGCTTAATTTTGAACAACCAAATGCAGGGAATTGGAACACGGTTGGTGGGTAAGCCAACTAAACTCTAGATTTTATTTTGGCTAAGGCTTGTAATTCATCATGAACTGCAAGAATCCAATGTTTGTCTTGGATAGCTTGAGAAATGTTAGAGGGGGCACGTTGAGAGAGATCATTGTAGTAGACTTGTGGTTTAAATATTCCAGCTTTTGCTTTTGTGATCATTGGATGCACATTGGCTAAAGCAAACTGCACAGGAATACCAGAAACTGCGTTTTCTGAAGTTTTAGACGCAGAATCTACTTCAGGGACAGATATGGCCTGATGATCAAATGGTTCTTGAGTAGCTGTCTGAACATGATTAGTTGCATTAGTAGGACATGCTAGAGTATGAATAGATGTATGCTGATTGTTAAGAGTGGTAATCAAAGAAATCAAGGCTGACACCGAATTTTTAGAGTTGAAAGAGACATCAGTTGAAGGCTTGCTAGCATAAGGAAACATGTCTTCATCAAATATTATGTCTCTAGAGATATAAATCTGGCCTTTAGAATCAAGACATTTGTAACCATGATGAGACATGCTACAACCTAGAAAAACACATGCAGAGGATCTGAAATCAAATTTATGCTGGCTATATGATCTTAAGTAAGGAAAGCATGCACAGCCAAAAAGTTGAAGAAATCCATAATCGGGTTTTGCATTGTAGAGTTTTTCATAGGGAGAACAAAAATTAAGAATTTTGCTTGGTAAGCGAATAATGGTAAACATTGCAGAATAAAAGGCATCTTCCTAATAATGCAAATGAACAGAAGATTGAGCCAAGAAAGTTAACCCCATTTCAATGATGTGTCTGTGCTTCCTCTCAACAATTCCATTTTGGGTAGAAGTGTGGGGATATGTTAATCTGCATAAAATTCCAGTACTAAAAAAATGATTGGTTAAATGTTTAAACTCGATTCTACCATCTGTTTGAACTGCCTTGATTTTTCGATCAAGAAATCTCTCTACAAGAGTTTGGAATTGAAGAAAGATGGAGTAGACATCAGATTTGTGACTGAGGAAAAAGATCCAGGTATATCTGGAATAGGCATCCACACATGACATGTAATAACGATGACCATAGGAAGCCATAGGAGCAGGCCCCCAAAGATCAATTTCAATAAGCTCTAAAGGAAACGAGTATGTGGTAGTTGATTGTTTAAATGGCAGTCTGTGAGATTTGCCTATTTGACAGGCATTACAGAAAGAAACAGTAGTATCTGAAACTGAAATTTGATTTGCATTCAGGATTTTTTGAAGTACAAGATCAAAGGCATGTCCTAAACGACGATGCCAAGTTACACCATTTACGTTAGACATAAAACAAGAAAAATTAGGAGATGAAGCTAAAGATGACTGCGAGGGGACAACGTGACCACCAGGGGAGCTTGGAGACACGATCGGAGATGACTTTTGTTGAGACAAAGGGAAAGGCAACGATAGTTGAAGACGATACAGACCATGAGCTTCATGGCCTTAAAGAAGAGGTGATTGAGTGAGAGGGTCCTTCACGCAACAAGAAGAGGGAGTAAGTTCAACAGAAACATTATTGTCTCGAGTAAGCTGAGAGATAGACAAAAGATTTTTAGTTATCTGAGGAATATGAAGAATATTTCGAAGAATTAAAGGTCTTGGCTTTGTAAAAAATATGGATTGGCCAATATGAGCAATTGGAAGAGCAGAACCATTGCCAATAGTTAGCGTACCTGCTCCTGTATAAGGAATAGATAAATTGAGATTACTGAGTTCACTGGTGACATGATTGGTTGCACCTAAATCAGGAACCCACGTATTGCCTTGAGTCTGATCTGATACCATTTGAGAGACATATCCACCTTGAGATGAGCCAAGTTGAGGGGAATCAGAATGAGTGATGTGATTGGTTGGAGTGTGTTAGGTCACAGCGTAGATGTTTGGGGTAGGAAGAATGCCTGCAATGGATTGAGATGAGTTTGTGTGGTATAGGGATTGAGATGTATGAGGAGAGACAAACAGCTGTGGTGAGGTCAAAGCAATGTTGGGAGACTATGGAAAGGGTGAGGTGTAGTGAGTGGGATAGCTAGAGTCCATAGACAGGGAATGAGAAGCTGGTTGATGAGCCATATAATTAGCAGAGTAGTGAGGTGAGGGTGATGAAGTAAAGGATTGAGGAGTTTGAGTTAGACCTTGAAACGAAGGATCAAACCTATAAAAGCATTTGGTGACAACATGATCGGGACGACCACATAGCTGGCATTGAACACTGAGACCTCCATTAAAACGTCCTTTGCCCCTTCCTTGGTTCCTTTGTGATCTATATGAAGAATATTGACTACGCAAGTTTGGATTTGGGGTTGAGGCATAGAATGGAGCAGAGTAGTTGAGAGGAGTCATAGGGGTTATGGTGGAAAGTGAGTGAGTGTTTGTAGGTATAGGAGGATGTTGGACTTGGGATGAGTTTTGAAGGATAGCAGTGTTTATAGTGAAGGAGGAAGCAGACAGAGTATCGAGTTATCGTGCCTCCATGTCCAAGAGAATGGTAGAAATTGCCTTAACATCGAGCATGGTTGGAGTGGCAGAAATAACAGCAATAATGGGGTCATAGTCAGGTGTCAATCCAGTCAAAATAGTGGATTTGTGAATAGATTCAGGTACTAGTTCCCCACAGCCAGCTAATTGGTCACACAACATCTTGATATCAGACAGGTAATCCCGCATTGATTTGTTGAGCTTGCGTTGAGACTTAAGTTGACAGTGGAGATGTATGATTTTTTGAGTGGAGTGAGTTGTATAAAGCTTATGAAGACTGGACTAGATTTCTGAGGAAGACTTAGAGCCAACTAATACGGGAGGAATCTTCGGGTTGATGGCATTTAGTAACCACGATGCTAGTGCAGCATCTTGCTGCAAGTAAGTCAGATAAACTGGCTGTGGAATGAGCTAACCATCTGACTCAATCTTTGCCGGTGGGATGGAGATGGTTCCCTCTATGTAGGATTGAAGATTATGGCTAAGAGTAAGAAAAAGAACTTGCTGTTTCCACAGAAGAAAGTTGGAATCGTCAAGTTGCAGAGTGATTTTCTTGAGCAGACAAGGAAAAGGAGAAGAGGTAGAAGAGAGATTTGCAGATGTCATATTTGTTGAATCACCTTGGGTATCAGAAGGAGAGAATGCCATGAGTAAAAAAATGATTGATTGACTTGAAGGAGAAGACTGAAGATAAATAAAGAGAAGACAGACGAAGGGAAAGTGTTTGAGGAAAAACACCAAAGACAGTAACTGAGAAAGGAAGCAAGAACTAGAGAAGGTAGAAGAAGATATTTGTGTTTTTGGGCTCTAATACCATATGAGAAATATACTTGTACGATAAATTTGAACAGTGCAAATGGAAAGCAGAATCGCCAGCCCCTCTCCCCTTTCTCATTACTCAAGCTAAGATTATATACAACTGGATAGAATAAAACAAAAAGATAACAGATGTTCCTATCTAATTGGTCCAATACAGAAAGGACTAGCTTTACACAATTTGCACAAGTGAGACCTTTGACAGATGTAGTACAACCACCTCCTTTAAGGCATAACGCCATCCGTATTACAGAAGAAGCAACCTTTGCACATAACAGACGAGCAAGGAGACAAACCACACAGCTTAACTAAATTTTCCTTTAACCAGCTAAAACAACATTATTGGTTAATCTTTCAATAGATGTTCAGAAGATATTTGACATTTTTTTTATTTTCATTTTGAGATTGTCTAGTTAAAATAATGTACTATTTGTATTTTTATTTTCAATGTTAGAAAAAATTTGGATATTTGATTTGAATTTTAAGATTTATCTTTGTATTCGGTTGAGGTTTTTTTAACATTTTTCAATACTATATTTATGATATAACAGTATTATATGATTAGAATATTAGAAATAAAAAAATTAACATTTAATAATACAACTTGTATTACAAATTAACATTATTTAATGATTTCAATTTTTATTCAGTTTGTAGGGGTATAATGAAAAATTCAAGTCAAAATTAAATTACATTTCATGAAATACTGTGGCATACCAAACCCTATAATAAGAATTTACCCAATTTTTCTATTAGAATTCTTATAAATATCCAAATATGTGAATATCTTAACTTTTTATAGATTTATTTTTTGAAGAATCAAATTCCGAATTCGCTTTACTCTTCTGTCAACTAAATGGGGCTTAACGGAAAACAAATCATGAGTCTGATTTATGTTTTATATATAAAAGGGATATATTTAGGAATGACAATTTTAGCCTTGCCTGATTTTAGTTCGATTTGACCTGATCTCGGGTTAAAATTGTTTAACTCGATTAGAACGTAAAAAATGACATTATTTTTAATTTATTTTTTAAAACAATAAAAAATAAATTAAAATTGTCGGCAGAGACTTTCATCCATTTCTATCGAAATGTTTGTATTATAGCAGTATTTGGGGAAAGCTACATGAAGAAAACCCAATTTAGATGAGACAGTGACGATTGAAACTACAAACGCCGTCTTCCAAATTCGTCCATGTAGGCTTGGAAGGTGAGATCTTCTTGAAAACATACGATCTACATTGGCGGGTAAAGACGAATAATAAAGAAGTGGCTTAAGCGTTTTGCCTAAGAAAATTAATTAAGAAAGATTTATAAAAGAAAAATATTGATCACCAATCAATTTCCAACTATATATAACTGTTATTTGCTTAATGACCATCTAGTTGTTGTGGTTAATTGCCGCACTGCAAATATTCGCCGACACAACATAAGGTTATGTTTGAGAGCCTTACAATTAAATATTGGAATTCTAATTATTTGTCTATTTAAAAACTTGCTATAAAATTTTAATATATATGATGGGTCACAAATCAACATAGCCTAGCGGTAAAAACCATCAACATTAATACATCATGCAAGCGGAGGAGGTAGGATAGGAATATGCTGCCGAATGCACGACAAACGAAAGCACTGCCGCGTGCGATCCCTTTCTGTTGTCTTTTAACATTTTGGCAGTAGTTTCTCTTCTTTTCTTTACAATATAGTACTATCTAACAAACAAACTTTTCTTTTGCAGTAAAGAAGTTCAAAAACAAATAAATCAATTAAGAAACAAGCCTTCCCAGTTCCCACGTCAAGACCAAAGAAAGGAAAAAGATAAAAACAACTCTCTCTCGCACTCTAGATTTCTCTTATAAAACGCTACCCTTGCATTGTCCCTCATATTTCAAACTCAAAGACTTTCTCTTTCTATTTATTTAAAGAACCAAAAAAAAAAAAAAAAAAAACACTATCTTTTTGGGTTCTATGTTTCTCTGAAGGTTTCGTTGTTATTGTTGTGTTTGTGTACGTACTATGCCACAAGTGGACATGGAGACTCTGGTCTCTGTGTGCGGAGGAGGTTCTCACGACCGTAAAATCGCCTGCGAAACTCTGGCAAACCGTAACTCGACAGACGATCAGTTGTCGGAGATTCCGCCAGAATCCTTCTGGCTCTCAAAAGACGCCGAGCTCGACTGGCTTGATCGGCACGCCTTCCTTGAACGCAAAGATTCCGCCAAAGGGATTTCCAACTCGAACACTAACATTCACGCCAACGCAAATCCGTCTAATTCTCAACGTTTCTCTAACTTGAAGGCAACGGCTTCGATCATAGGTTTGCCAAAGCCGCAGAAGTCTTGCTTCGTCGACGCGAAGAATTGGCGGCAGTGTAGAACCGGTACTCGGTTGTTTCCGAAAAGGACCGGTTCGTCTGGGAAGTCGGATTCTTCTATGGTGGAGCCTTCTTCTCCGAAGGTTTCATGTATTGGAAGAGTGAAATCGAGGAGAGACCGCAATCGGAGGTTGAAGAATCGGCAACGGTCATCCCGCGAAACGCAAAATCCAGAAAGCAAGAAGAAAACGGGCTGTTTCTTTGCAAGTATTAAGTCGATTTTCAGGTCTAGCAGTCCCAAGCAGCATAAGCAAAAGAGAGAAATCAACAAGTCACATGCACAACCGACACCAAGAACAATGAAGACGAATGGCATTAGGGATCGGCTGCCGGAGGGTGAACGAGAGGCTGAGGCGCCGCCGAGAAGGAGCGTTAGTGACGTCGAAGTGACGGCTGGTGAACCGGTGGGTTTAGGTGGAATGAAACGGTTCACGTCAGGGAGAAAATCGGAATCGTGGGCCACAGGTATTGATGTGGCGTGACGTAAGTTGTTCGATCAAGGATATGTGGTGATCGGGTAGGGCCCAGCTGAACAGAAAAATTGAGCTAAGTCGATTGGGTCTTTGTGGGTCCCGTCATGTGTAGATATCAAATTGGAGTTGAAACTTGAAAGATCCCATGGCACGTTCCGTTTGCGTTGACAGTAAATCCCACATTTGATGTTTTTACCTTTTTCTTTTCTGGAAAATTGTAATTTACCGTCTCCACATGTTTTGAGTGCCTTCCTTTTTGTTGCCGAGTGTCCTGTTTAGACCGCTATTGAATTGCATTAGTTTTTAGCTCATTTTATTAGTGGTTCATTAATGGTAAATTAATATAACTTATTTGATCAGTAAATAATATCAACTATTTATTTAAAATTTTTTGATAAATTAACTACTTAATTTTAGCTATTTATGTATAAAATAACTTATAAAAGTTGAATTAAAAAAAGATTTATAAGGATATAAATACTAGCTTATATCTTAGTATTTCTTTAAATATTCTCATAAAAATTTAAAATTAGCAAAAGAAGTTAACAATGTCATTTTTTCCAATACCTTTAGCCTTAAAAACAAAAGCCCTCTCAATACAAATTCTCAATAACAAATGAATTCGATTAAAAATTTCTTGAGATCTTCTTATATTTGTATCATGAAATAACGAGAGATATTAAGATGCCACTAAAAACAAGTTTGAGGATGAGTTTAGTTGGATCATACTAGGAGTTCTTCAAACAAAACATCAACGAGTTTAATATGAAATTGAGTATGTAAAAATGATATCGATTTAATTAATAATTTAAGGAAATATATTGTTTTTTATTTTTTCATTTTTTAAATTTAAAAATTAAAAATATATTATATTAAAATAAAATTATTTAAAAATCCATTTATATTAATCTCTTAAAATTTAAACATTTATAAAAATAATTAATTTAAAATTTACTTATTAATCTTAGATTAAATTTAACTTATTAATTTGATATTAAATATTTTAAAATTTTAATTTAATGATTAACTTTTAAAAATTTGTATAAATTAATTCAAATTTATTTCTTTGTCTCAATCTCTTTTGAGTAATTTGTAATAACTTTTAGATATAATAATCTTTTAGTCCTTTAATTTCTTAGCTGTTAGAGAAAAAACG
>JANQAP020000112.1:2175441-2196397 GCA_026874005.2 Erythroxylum coriaceum
ATGGGAAAAACCTATACCTTTGAGGAGGTTAATATAAAAGGCATAAAAATTAAAAAATTTGAGGAAGTATGATTACCCGAGAACAATTACCAAAACACAATCCTTATCATAGATAGGTAGAGCCTTACATATTAAGCATGCAAGAACTTCAAATGATACAAACTAAAAGCCATTGTTAGACCTAGAAAATATAAAATCAAGTGATTCTATAGGTTTGAGGGTCCACGGACATGGAATGGTCAACACTTAATGCTTTACTTTTTCTATTACACTATAGTTTAATGAATATTATACTTAACAGTTTTCAAGTTGATACGTCAGATTTCTTATTTCAAGTCTAGATTCATCCAAAATCAAAATAATAGGCTAAGCATCTTGCAAAATAATAGATTAAATATCTTATAAAAAGGAATGTCTTACAAAATAAAAGAATATATTAAATGTCTAAAAAAAGACATGCTAAATGCCTCATAATATGATAGACTAGAAGTATTATAAAAAGGCATACTAAATATCATGAAAAAATGACTAAATGTCTTAAAAATGATATATTATGTGTGTTTAGCAAATTGGAAGACTAAAAATTTTATAAAATGACAAACAAAATGGTTCATGAAACAATCGACTAAACATCTTACAAAATGATAGATTAGGTGAAAGACTAGGCATTTGGCAAAAACCATAGAGTAAAATACCAATGAAACAATAATATAACAATCAGAGAAACATCTCAAGCCTAACGAAAAGTAAAACACCTCATCCTAATGATAAATGAACACCAGGCTTAATAAAAAGTGAAACATTAGACCTATCGGCAAATAAAAACACCTAAGACATAGCGCAAAGTCAAATACACCTCATAAATAACACCAAGTGTAACAATTTGCTAAAAAAAATAAGTGGAACTACTAAATGATAGGTTAAAAATAGACAAAATGATGAATAAAATGATAGATTAGACAACTAGCAAAATCCGCAATCTTAATAAATAAAGTGAAACCTATAAGTAAGGTAGGCATATAAAACTTGTTTGGATTTATTTAGAGAAGACTTGCCCCTTTATACATTTCTTGTATTTTTTTTCATTTTTTTTAAAAATTTGAACTGATAATATTCGTTGACCACTTGCAACAATACTCTATTCTATATCATTTGCGTGAGTTGTTAAGTCATCGAAAGTCTTGAACCTTATGCCTTAAAAGATGTAGCGAAATTTTCAATCCATGTTTGAATACACATGTTCAAAGCTGGTGCTTCACAGAGTGAATTTTTGCGATTGAAACTCAAGTCTCTATTAATGTATTCAACGACCGATTCATCTTTTTGCTGTAGAAATGAATGAAAAATCTGATCACCTTCATTACTGTAGAAATGCATGAAAAATTCTCCCTCGGCCGATTGCTCCCAATTATTAATAGAGCTTATTTCAAAATTCATGTACCAATCAAAAGAATTACCTTGGAGTGATTGAACGAATTGCTTGACCATTAAATTACTTCTGTACCATTATTAATTATTAAAGGCTTCGACAAATAGATAATATATTATCTTGAGTTTCCTTTTTCGTCGAATTATTCAAATTTTAGTAGTTGATAACTTAAACGCGTCTGCAACTTGCCCATGCATCAAATGTATTAAATGGCATTGAACACCACCTTCAATTTCAACAAGCTATCTTTCATAACCACCGCTCGAAAGAAAGTCCATAATTAATCATATATGTCTTTATAGGGCAATGGAAAACAGTTTATCACTTTCTCTGGGCTGTAATAGAGCTGGGTTTTGCTGCATATGTACATCTGAATAATGTTTAATTTTGGTACCCGTATAAGTTCAGAAATAATCTTTGCTGTTTGTATTAAGAAAACATACCAGCTTTCGGGTAGTCATTCTCTGATATTTTAAACGGAAAAAACACGAAGGGCCTAACCGTGGCTCCAAACCTAGTCACAAGATCTTTCATGTCTTCTTGATGTCCCATCAAAAGCCAGACACAAAATTCCAATACTCTCGATTTTCTGGTCTGTACTTTGCTGCACACTTTTAAGGACCATACCCCAATAGCCACAACCAACCTACAGGACAGGAGTTCCAAACAGAGATTATACTAAGCGTCCAACGTTAAAGAGAAGTATTCATATGCCACTCTTATGGCAATGCCTTCCTAATAATACAGCTAACTGTAATAATCAAGCGGATGTTGGTTAACTGTTGGTTAGCACAGGGTGATCCGGCACAGCAATACCAGTACTAACGCACGTGCCATCCCAACAAAAACCTTCACATGTGCTACATTTTATTAGTCACTTTACGAACAATTATAATATGCTAAAGTCTATTTTTTCGATTATGTCATTTTACAAGAGAAGTATTTTATTTTAAGTTTTCATGTTGGTTATGGTCGTTTTTTATGTTTGATTGGCGGATTAATGAACCAATATTTGTATATAACAAAAGGAAACGCATGGTTAAGGATGTCCCGGACAATGTTGTCAGAGTAAGGAGTGGCGAGAGAAGCAAAGCATCTGTAATAAACTGATGACTTCGGGATCATTTCTTCTGGCGATTACTAAGTTTGACAACTAACCGACAACTAACAAATACTTACAACACTGGCTGATTGTAAACTACATTTATTTTTGCATACATAAAAATATCCAAACCTTGTACCAAACTTTGCTTATTAAATAGCATAAGTTGCTTTTAGATACTCTGCAATTTCTGCACTTTCAAACATCTTCACCCCAGTATTTGGATCTTCTAAATAAGGTGCCTGTCGACAAGAATCAAAGAAATCACTACTTACAATGTCCAGATATCAACGAGCTTGTATTTCCTACTGCATATCAAATTTATGTCTGATTTGCATATATAAAGATATAAGTACCTGGAAATGTCCAGTTTCATCATATAATATCTGCCTTTTGGGGCTGCCACGAGCACAACTAGAATAAACAAAAGAATCTTATCAAGTGTTTGTCTCAGTAAAATTTCACGTCCCTATTCACTTCTAGACATCAATAAGCGGAACTGATAGAAGCAGCCTCCACATGAAAATGAGGAACAAAAGCTTGTAGTCTTGCCAATCATATTGTGTGACAAAATTAGAAAGCATGAGAATTCACTAAAAGCATAAAAATTGCTAAATCATAGTTTTTCCATTGACTGCTGAAAGAGCTACTCTTATGTGCATTATTTCAACCATATGCCACGTGAACAGACCCTCACCAAAAATGACTAGGCAGAAACAAATCAGAAATAACGGAGTCTTTCATCTCATTTAAGAAAGTGTAGACCTTAAATGGAAGATAGGAAAAAATGGCAACATTCATATCATACCTACGATAAATATGTGGTAGTTCTAACTCTACAAGTACTTCTCGAACAATTTTGCAGAATGGGGAACCCTGGCAGAGATCAAAAAATGACTTTAGCCTCTGTAGAGTACACTGATGCTCAATATGCCAGCCATATTTAAGCAAATCTCAAGTCAAGGAAATCCCATATTTTAAGTTCAGACAACGAACAGAAAAAGAAAAGAGGAAAGTAAAAGAACTAAAGACATCAAAATCTGCCAGCGTAATAAGGATGAGCAAACCTCATAGGCCCAGACTTCAAGTGGTTTGGGTGGCAGTTTCGATTTTGTATAGGTTGATCCCTGTACCAAAACCAAAAGGACAACAGCAAGCCACTGTCTTAATGATACTTAGATTATCAACTAAGACTTTGAAGCAATTGGTAAGACAAAAACTTATAAGCTAAAAAAAACAAAATATAGATACAAATCTCAAAAAACATTTTTCCAATACTCACACACAAATTCACAAAAGTGAAAATTCAAAAATGTTACCTTTCCCATACGGCCAATCATAGCAAAGCCAGCAGTCAAAGTCTGCATGGGGACATCTCATCAACCAAAACACATTAATGGGAATTAAACTCCAAGAAGAATAGCAGAAGATTTATATACAAACCGTTAGAGGACCAAGTGATAGCATGAGAGGAATGCTTCCATCACCTAAGAGAAAAAAATGGAGGAGAAATTGAATAGAGAAAGTTGAGGAGAACAACAATTTTAGAATATGAGGAAAAACTATTCAATATCTTGAGAAACAAAATTCCTAGTTTAAATAGTCAAAAGATAGAAACGAACCATATTTCCCAACCAAATATTTTATTATGTCATCTGATTCATACATTGCAGCTCCAGTATTTGGATCCACCTGCACTCAATAAGGACTTCTGAACCTTAGTTTCCCACAAGCTAGTTCCCGAAAGCATGAAAATTGAGATGCCTGCATGATTAAATTACTAATAATGACAGCAATATGAATAACAATTTAATAACCCATATCTTAATAAAATGGGAACATGGCACTTGACTCCAGATTACCAACTAAAACATGCAGTTAACTTGAAAATCAATAGCATTTATTTGGTTTCCATTTGCATCCTTTCTGAACTGCATACTGGCCTCCGCCCACAACCTCTATGCAGCTATCAATACTTTTCCACCGTAAACGAACTAGATTTTACATGTTTCTTCCATAATGGCAAA
Organism: Erythroxylum coriaceum; assembly: GCA_026874005.2. NCBI lineage: Eukaryota > Viridiplantae > Streptophyta > Magnoliopsida > Malpighiales > Erythroxylaceae > Erythroxylum > Erythroxylum coriaceum. Next base: position 2,180,000 of record JANQAP020000112.1, read on the forward strand.
CTAACTAAGTTGTTTAAAACTGAAAGTTCGATGACTATAACCATAATTTTCACAGAGTAAGGTTTTGGCAGTGCTGTTTGTGGCCACACTCTCTGGATTTCATTGGCCTCTTGTGAAACTAGTATCAGCATATAAATCATAATCCTTTAACAATTCCATTGGTAATCTCCTACCAACAAAAAGGTGGACAAGTAACTTGCTAAGCAATTTGCTCACTCAATAACTAGATTAATGTTTTACTAGCCCAATGACAAATTACAACAGAATGCAGAACTAATGCAAGGTTATTTTATTGTTATTCACCTGAAGAGAGTTCTTAAATGGAAGAATGAGAAAGGAAGCACTAAAGCGGAGTAAAGCCAAACCATGTAAGGGAATTGTTGTTTTCCACCCATCTGAGCAACCTTGGGTCGAAAGGTAGGACCGTTTTTCGGACAAGGATAAAACAGAACATCAAGGTCTAACACTGAAACAATTTCTCTAACCTGAAAATTTAGAAAAGACATTCAACAATGAAAAGCAACTTCAGAGACACAATACTAATAGGCGATTAATTAGCATAAACTGTTTTGTGTCTTTTAGGACGCATTACCTTTCTGCAAAATGGGCAGCTGAAGTTTACAAGCACACGATCCATCAAAATCCAGAAATTGAAGAAACAAGTACAATCATTCAAAATCAATTAATCAAATTCAAACTTAAAAGGGAATAAAAAATTTAAATATGTAGGAATTATTTTATCAAGCAAAGTCTCCATCTAAATGGATTCTGTCAATGATATTACATAGAAATGATCAGATTAGTAAAGTCTCCATCTAAATGGATTCTGTCAATGATATTACATAGAAATGATCAGATTAGTTTGAATATATACCCTTCAAAGTCATATAGCTCAATAGGATTTTCTGGGCGAGGGCCTAACTTTGATGTCTCCTTTACCTTTCTACCTGTAGAATGCAAATATAAAATGAACATTTCAGGAAACAAAAGCCCAAAGTCCAAGCACATCAGCCTAAGTCTTCATAAAAATCTATCATATTGCCCTATTTTGCCTCCTATCCAAAGTTTCACAATCCTCTATGAGAAGTTCGATGTTATAAATTTGCATAAGGCCAAGTTTTAGTGAAGAACAAATTTGCCAGATACCAGCTATTTCAAGAGAATATTGGCCAGGTGGAATCTCATCCTTGGAAACAAAAGACACGGAGTACCTGCCATATCATTGATGCGAAGACAAGAATTATCAGAAACATGTTTCTAGCTACAGCAATTCAAACATTATAAGGTATGAAATGGTAGTTTCTGTTTATCACTTCAATCTTGGGTTTTTAGATGTTGATTTCACAATATTTTTCATTATATCCATTTGCCTATGATTGGTAATTGATTGTATGTGATTTCCAACATCAATTATTATATATTCAAATTTGAGGAAGGGAGAGAAAAAGAAAGAGAGGGAAAATGGTAGATGTAAGTGTACGAGATGTATGATCTGTAAGTAACCGAGACTCGTATCAATATTATCCCTTTATGATTGTTCCTGTCCAAGATTATTGAACTTGAAACCACAAATCTCCAATCACATGTCTGAAAAATTCCTGTGGATATTATTCTAGATATAGCATCTCCCTATTATTCCATCTTTTGTGTCATGGAAATTCTTAAGCTAAACATTGTCATGGCGATAGATAGACGATCTCTCTGCCTCCAAATCACCAATGTATCTTTTCTTAGTCAAAGAGCATAGAAAGTTGAATTGCACAGGCTATCACTTAGTCATAGTACATATAAGTTCAATCTCGTTAAAAATTCCTCAAGAGAACAACAGCTGCAAACAGGAAAAAGTTATAGGATTGGCAACAATTGCTTCATATTTGCAATCAATTCTACTCAATCTGCAGTTATTCCAAACTTTTAACAGGATTTCTAAAGAACTACTATTAACAAAAGAGAAAGAGCATACCCAGATACAAAAACGCCAGTGCCCAAACGGAAGATCAAAGCCAGAGAAGCTCCGACGATATCCCAAGTCTTGTCAGGCCTCACCGCGAAACGCTTTGGCTCTGGCGGCTTGAACCCAGTTGGGGCAGCAAATGAAGTCTCCAGCTTTTGACTCTCTTTGATGCTGCTGCTAGTTGAGGTAGAAGAAGAAACAGGAGTCTCTGAGGTAGCTCTGATGATGGAAATCATTTTTTTGGGTATTTTCCGGTTGCCTAAAGCTGGTCGGAGAGCGGGAGGTTGACTGATGTTGAGAACTCCGGCCATGGTTTTTCAACGAAGAGGAGGCTTTAATTTGAAGAACAGGCACGTCAAACGGTAAGATATTTATTAAAGTGGTTGGCAACTACTGACAGTTGATTACCAAAGTGTTCTTTTTAGTTACATAAAAACAGTGAAGACTCGAAGAGTGTTGTGGTTCATGGTAGTACTTGGACACTTAAAGAGCGTGACAGGTTATTCAGTTAAGGCGCTTCATTTCGATAACATTTTAATCGAGATATTTATCATTATTTCCTGGTTATGGACATTCTCTACGAACATGCCAGGCAATTAGTTCGATGGGTTGGAACTTTTAACACCACCGACAAAGAATCCCAATCGAATTTGTAAATAAATCTCAAAGTTGGTCAAGCGCAACTTCACAAGTTGTTGAATCTTTATTGATATATTTTATGTCCTCTCTAAAATGCACTCTGCTCTGCTTGCTCGCACCAAGTACGTTAGTGAAATTACACGACATCAATGCCTTGGACATCCTCAATTTTCTAATTTGCAAATTTTAGCTTTAAATAGTTCTATTTCTATAGGGTCTCTTGTTAGAAACAAAGAATTATATTCTGGTTGTTTAGGCAAATTTGCTAAACATTCTTTTCCTTTATCTGAGAATAATGCTAGTGAACCCTTTGCGAAGATTCATTGTAACCTTTGGGGTCCTGCACTTAGTACTTCTATTGGCAATTTTCGTTATTATGCTCTGTTTGTCGATGATTTTTCTCGTTATATGTGGTTTACTCCAATAAAAACTAAGAGTGATTTTGTCAATGTTTTCCTTGCTTTTGAACAATATGTTCTTCGCCAATTTGACAAACGCATTAAAGTGTTTCACTCAAATAATGGAGGCAAATTCATCAATCGGAAGCTAGATGCTCACTTTCAAAATGCTGGAATCCTTAACCAACTTTCCTGTCCCCACACACTAGAACAAATGGGTCACGTAGAATGGAGCCATCGCATCATTCGCGAATATGGCATGGCCATGATATTCCAGAATGGTGTTCCAAATTTCCTGTGGATCGAGTCTTTTGCCACTGCAATTTATTTAATTAATAGAATGCCCTCTTCAACTTTAAGGTTCGAAACCCCATATTACAAACTTCACAGAAAACATCCTAACTATGATTCTCTTCGTGTTTTCTGTTGCAGGAGTTATCCTTGTGTGTGGGAAACTAAGAAAAACAAATTCAGCCCGAAATTGGTTCCTTGTATTTTCGTGGGTTATGGTGAGAGACAAAAAGGATTCAAGTGCTATCAACCTCAAACTCGAAAAATCATCGTGTCTCGCCATGTCAAGTTTGACGAAAGCATCTTTTTGCACAAGGACAATTCTCACTGCAATATCACTCCTCCCAACACCTTCCTCAACGATATTCCTTTCACCGACCATGAACCTACATCAGATTCCTCTCCAGTTGCTATTGTGCGGCTCCCACACCAACCGATAACACCAATATCCCGCCACTTAACTCTGTAATGCCATCGCTCAACTCACTAGGGCCCCCAGCGATGAGCTCTCCACCGCTCCACAATATAAAATCTAAAACCTCATGATCGGTAGTTGAATCCTTTCGTCGAGCACACCCCTCTAAGGTCCTCCAGTATCGTGGCACCATCTGCTCTAAAACACTCATCCAACTCTATATCTATTTCAGTTTGTAATGATTCTCCCTTAGTGCCCTCTAATTGTCCATCTTTTAACGTTTCAAGTCCTTCGTTGTAACACCCCACCTCTATAGAGCACATGCCCGAACATCTGGAGGATATTTAAGAACATATCCTATGAAAATGACATGTTAGAGAAATCACATTAACTTTTTATGGCATCATATAGAATATAATTAGTCAAAAGACAAACTTTTCCCATTTCATTCACAAACATAATTTACATTGTGGCATTTTACTTCATAATACATATATACATTACCAAAAAATATCTGAGAGTTTACTACTCATTTACAACATGTTCACATGAAATGAGGAACTAAATAGAAATATTCTAACTAAACTCCTCAATATCAACTGACCGGACCTTTGAGCCATTTTTGATTCCCAAAATTAACAGAATTAGCTTTCTACTAGTTTGCCTTAGGAGCTACGTCATCCTCGTACCTGAAAATCAACATTTGCAATTTTGATGAGTTTTACGAACTCAGTGAGTGAACCGTCCTCTACGTGCTCACTCATATCAAAACACAAAGACAATTCACAGACAAATCATATAATCAGATATTGCATATCACGTCACATTTCATCATGCTTCAGCAAATACAATTTGTATACACTATTTCACATTTCCATTTCACAATAGTCCAAATAACTTGTTTCAATCATTCATATAATACATAACAAGTTATATATGCAAATGCATATATGACTCCACTTTCATTTTTATTTGTTGTGACCGAACACCTTTTTACTGTCCCGTATCTATTGTGAATACCAGGCTCATTAATAACTATCCCGTAACTATTGTGAATATCGAGCTCATTAAATACTGAGCTTGTGGCTCTTTTATGCGCATTTATGAGCTTTAAGCTCTTTTCACTGGTCACTCAAGTCACAACTCTTTTATCTGATCATGCATATCAATATGATGAAATGCATCATTTCTCATTATATGCAATCAATCACTTTCATTCATTACACACAGTCATTTTCACAGATTCATCGGATCTAAGTCTGATATTCAACATATAGTTGAGTACACATATTTCTTTCAGATTCACATACAATTAAGAAACACTTCCAATATAATCCTAATTATCAAACTCCTCAGACAATAAGTGTCCGGAATTATCTCAATCACATTAATAACAGTTAATAGCTGAAATTTAAATAGAAACAATTCAATCCTAGTGAGAAAACATATAGGTTGACTTATAATATGCTCAAGATTAGCTATGACCTTAATGAACCGGCAATGTCTGGATGTTGACGGTCTATTTGCGCTTCTTTAGTCATGCTATACACACATTTATACACATTACTAAGTTGCTCAATCATAGAAATATTTAATCATACACATATATATGTGTCATGTTCAATGCATGATCAATTGACTTTCTTGGGTATGCATCCTTAAATCACAAATCTTAACCATTCACACATCATTACTTGTATATGTCTAGTTTGCATTTAAGTTTATGCCTCAAGAAAACTTGATTATCTAAATTCATCAATCATACATTCATTAATCCTTTTCTAGCATTATAAAATCACACAATATCTTAATTCTCATTCATTCATACCTAATTCACATTTCTCATATCCTTTGGATCACAATTGCATTCCTAAGAACACCTTCATTCTTTAATAACTCTAAATTTTTAGATTTAGATACATTAATATCATCCATCCTTACTTTAAGGTATAACATCAATTAACAACCTAAACATATCAAACACTTTAACCAACTAATCCACCATCAAACTAGGTTCATTTTAAGCGTCAATCAAGTCTAAATGCACCATAGTAAAGTAGCTTATCATTAGTTGATTCAACAATCACATAAAAGATAACATTTCACTTTCCATGAATTTCCCACGATCGTGGAGGCCTTCCCACGATCGTGGGATAGGTAATCCGTGAATTTTCCAGCCTTTTCCTTCAATGTTTTTCTAGATTTTAACTCTTTCTTACCAACTCAAAACATCTTATGCATAGTTCATCATTTAGACTTCAATTCCTTATCAATATAACCTCAATCCCAGCTCAAAATCATCCATATAACAATACATAAACTATTATTTATCATTTACACGGAAACAGAACACAAATGTGTCCCTTTCTTCATTAACGTTCCAGCACTCATCAAACACCATTTTCACCATTAATCTATCCCTAAACAATCATCATAAACGCTTCTATTAAAACAAGCTATGAAGAACATTATTATACTTACTTGTTTAGCTCAAAAACTCATCAAATCCTCAAGAAAACATAGCTCTCCAAGCTTACACGATCATCACTATTTTAAGGAGGAAAAGGTTACGTTTTCATCAACATGAAGAAAATTAGATATTATAGTGATAAGGTGAAAGATTGTGGCAAAAACTCAAGATCGTAGGGGTTAGGTAAGAGTGTTGTGAGTTGAGAGAAGAAAGAAGAAGAAAAGAACTTGTAGCAAAAATGAAAGACAAAGATGGTCTTTAATGTGTATGTATCGTGAGTATAGGTGTGTGGCAAGTGTTGTGACACTTGTCACTTGCCACATGTCTTATACTCATGGTTCCTAATGTCTCTTAATAACTAGTTCATTTGTCTCTTAATAGCCAACTAATTTGTCACCCAATCTCCATGTCATTTGTCACCCAATCCTAATGTCATGTCACTTATTTCTATTACCATGTGTCAATTATTTCTACTATCATTTTTCAATTTGTCTTGCCACTTGACATTTTTTCTAGTCCAAAAATACACATAAATTTATCAATCTTCCAATTGTAACAAATAAATTCTAAATTAATAATTGAAAATCATCAGATCAAAATTCAAGACATAATAATTCACATTTCACATCGTAACCATTATAAACCTTTTATACCCCGGAATATGTTAATTGAGTGCATATATGATTTTTGCAATGTGTACAATATCATAATTCATGTGTGTATGCTAATAATATGCAAGTGAATGCAATGCACCTCATAATTTCTTAATGTTATTTCTCATGTATAGTGGTCTAGGGTCCTAACCCTTAGTATGGAAAACATGTTATTACATTCGTTCTCTCCAACTCCACTGCTAGTGCATCTTATGACCACTCGTTCATCGCACAGACATAGTCAAACCGAACCCTAAATATGCACTCATGATGTCATATGCTCACATTTCATCAATTCCCAACTCCACCAAATCCACTCTCAATCACAAAGGTTGGTACAATGCCGTGGTCGACGAACTCTATTCCCTTCAATACTACAACACCTAGACACTCATCGAATGACAACCTCACATGCATGTTTGGATGCAAATGGGTCTATAAGACCAAACGTCATGCTGATGGCTCTTTAGAACGTCTTAAGGTCTGTCTTGTTAGTAAGGGATTTCATCAAATCGATGGAGTCAACTTTTATGAAACGGACTCTCTCGTCATTAAACCAGGTACAATGTGGTTACTTTTAAGTGTTGCTTTTATTAGAAATTGGCAGGTTCGTCAATTGGACGTAAAAAATGCTTTTCTCCATGGTCATATAACTGAAGAAATCTACATGGAACATCTATCGAGATTTCACGATGCCCTATCTTTAACACATGTCTGCAAGCTTCATCGTGCTCTCTATGGATTGAAACAAGCCCCCTGTGTTTGGTTTGATCATTTTAGCTAAACTTGGCTTTTAGTGTAGTTTTGTAGATTCATCTCTCTTTGTTCTAAATTCTTCGTATGGTATTCTTATTTTAATTTTATATGTTGATGACATGCTCATCACTAGCTTTAATGAAAATCTCATTGACCACTTTGTTCATTTATTACATACAGACTAGACAAGGCATATATGACTGATTGCAAATTGCTATGTACACCGATGTCCTCTAAAATTTTTTAGCTGGCCAAGAGCCCTGCTTTCGATGATCCAACCCACTACTGAGCTCTGATTGGTTCACTTCAATATCTCACGTTCACTTAACCTGACATTGCCTTCGCGGTAAATTTACTTATCATTAGTCAAACACATCTTGCGTTATATCAAAGGATCAAAGGAACACTTGCCTTTGGTATACAATTTACAGCAGACTCTACACTTGATCTGTGTGCTTTATCTAATGTAGATTGGGGAGGTTGTCTTACCATAAGTCGCTCTACCACAGGTTACTACACTTTTCTCAAATGCAACCTCATTTCTTGATGTGCCAAGAAACAATCCACAGTGTCTCGTTCCAGTATAGAAGTAGAGTATCGTGTCATGGCTCATATCACAGCAGAGCTAACTTGACTCTCCTATCTACTTCGAGATTGCGACATCTCCATCTTTGCACCACTAATGTTGTTGTGTGACAATCTCAGTGCTCTTAATATGACTATTAACACTGTTTTTCATGCATGTACTAAACACATCGAGATCGATTATCATTATGTAGAAGAGCATGTTGCGCTGGGATTACTAGTTACTCGTCACATTTCTTCTTAGTTCCAACTTACAGACATCTTCATAAAACCAAAATCCAAAGCCTCTCTCTCATCGTTATGCAGTAAACTTTGCATCGAAACTCAGCACTGTTTGAGGGAGGCTAATAAAGCAAGTGTCTAAGAGCAGAGCTATAAGGAGAAAGGGAGTCATAAGGATGATGGTGCTCAGGACGATCCTTTACTATTAGAAGAATGTGATGGTATTGATAATCTCAACAAGGCATTAACTCGTATGTGTGATAAAATATCGTACAAGGAAGTTCTGCTACAAAGCTCCATCTCCACTTAAAGTGTCGCAGTAAACTTGTAGCCGCAACTGCTATAGTTGCGGCACCTAGGGTTTTGCCTAGCCTAGATTTTTGTATGTTATTTATTCTCCTAGCCTCCTTCTTATACGTGTGTGGAAAAACACCAAAATTTTAATCAATAATAGAGCTTCCTTATTCCTCCATTATCTCTTTTCAATAAAAATGGAGATTTTTCCTAAAGTTGATGTTTGAATTTTTATTGGGTCGTGAAGATATGTTGATATATCGATATCACTGGACACGATTGAATTGGGACATAAGTGGTCTAGTTTAATCACCATTACTGATTACATTATATTTTGAATTTGCAATTGCTAAAATGATAAAAAATTAATAATTAGTTAAGACTCACTTTGAAATTTCATGAATTTTAAATTTGTGATTTGAGTTCAAATTTAATCTTTTTTCAAAGTTTGTGATTTGATCCGAATTAGGTCTAACTTGTTTAATTTTAAAACTCAACCGAATTAAACCAAATTTGATCATATTAGATAAATTTAGAAATTAAAAATATTTTAATTTTTAAGAATATTTTCCAATCTTGTTTGTATAAATAAAAAACTAATAAAATAGTATTTACATAAGGAGAAATTATAAACATTTAAATAAGCATTAACAACATAAATGCAAAAGCAATCTAACATCATAAAAACATAATAATTCACGTATATGTGGGGCATGCATAAAAGTTCCTTATCATTTCACAATAACAAGATTTCTCAAAACAATTCATTAAAAACTAAAAATATTAGATAATAATTTTAGCTCTTCATTAATATACGTCCTGACTATATCAGTCCTTCATCAAAATAAAACTTAAATATACCAACAATCAGGTTAAAGTCAAAACTATCATCATTATTCACACTTAAACTGTTCTAAATAATAACACAAAATTAGTTACAATTAATACAAAATATTGTAACCTCAATCATTGACTATTTGACAAACATTAGCTAGATAAGAAGTCAAAATCCTTAACATTTTCCTTATCTTTATACATTAAAGTGTAACAATTTACTACATTAAGGTTATGAATTAGAGAGCATATTCCTTAAAAGATTATATGCAACATAGTTAAAATGCTAGTCTTCAATTGAAAAAAATGAGAACTATATAATTTAAATTTCAAAAAAACAACAAATTTTGGCTTTCCACTGTTCTCTCGGTTGCAAAATTAATTTCAATAACACATGTAATGCACTAGTAAAACAAGATTTAAGCAAAAATAAGGCATATTTGTTGATTTGTAACACTAAAGTGCAATTTCATCAAACATAAAATAATAGCAAAATAATCACAACCCAACATTCTACTTCTCTTTTTATACCATGCCAAGGATGGATAATTGTTAGACTTATAGAAACTAAAATTAAACTTGAGATCATATAGACCTCATAAACAATTTTATGGAATTGTTTGTCTACATTAAACCACATAATAAAACAACAACAACAACAACTCTCAATAATAATCCCGCTGACACGCGAGGTCTGGAGAGATCCAATAGTACATAGCCTTACCCCTAACTAGTAGTGATGGAGTTTTTTTTATTTACATTAAATGAAACAATTATACAAAAATTCAACTATTTACATCTTTCACTTGGAAAAAAAATCAGATGCATGAAAAAAAGTTAATTGAAAAGTAAAGATTAAAGAAAAGAAACCAATAATAGAAGAAAATGAGTTAGCTAACCATTGTAATTGGGAATGCTAATAATTCACACCACTTCATTTATATATAGAAAATTATTACGTAAATCATACCTAATTATGCAACAATTTTTAAATGAATAAATGATAATTAACAAATAGATAAACTTTCATCATTAGATATTTCTTCGAAAAATTTTTAGTTGGATGAATGATTTTCGTACCTATTACAATTTAAAAAAAGAAAATATGATAAATAATTATTAAAATTATAAAAGTAAAAAAAGTTATCATAAAGTATAGGGTTTACTTTAACATTTTCAATACCTAACCAACTTTAGACACATATCAGGACTTCCATAATAAGGTTAATGAAGATGAGTACACAATATTTGACCATTAGTATTAAATGTAGACTTAGAAGCAATTATAGATACTAGAATTGTTAACATGTCTCAAGCAATTGCTTACATAATTAAATGTTAAGCTTCATTATGCTTAACATGATAATATTAAACTTCATTATGCTTTTACTATGATAATATGTCAAAATACTCTTCAGGCATGGTGTGTATCCTAGCATACATTATTATAACACTATTTTCATAATATATTGTTTGTGTTTTTTATGAATTTGAAGGACTTAGTACCTAATTCAACATATTTTTTCATTTCAGGTTATATTTCTACCCATACAAGGAAAAGAAGCTAAGTTAGCAAAGACTTATACTGAGATGGAGCAAATTTTAGAATATTAGAAGAAGAACCACTTAACATGTCACAGTACATGATCTTATATTGAGGGTAGTGTATGGAAATGACTACTTTTATTTCTCTGATGTAATCTACATGCCTTATGTTCACTATACATGGTTTTATATATGTAGCCATGTCGATGATACTAATTTTTTAGGAATTATATAGAGTATACAACTAACTATATAGACCTATGCATAGGGTCGTGTAACTCGTTTAAAATTAAGGATCGTGTTTTTTCTTTCCAAAAGTGGAAGGAAACAATTTAAGAGTTATCTTAGAGCTACTTTGCATTAATCTTGGTCAAGGATTCACCACTCTTTGAAGATATAGAAGGAATTTATCAATTCTTAGAGATTTTAAGATACAAGAACATACTTTTTTTTTGTTTTTGTGTGGATGTTCATTATGATATTATGAATTAATTCAGATATAGATTTAAGAAGATAGAACATAGGATGTGATATACTTATATTCATTCTATGATCAACAAAATTTTAGTTTCTCTTATGATTTATTCATGCTTTTATATTGATTAAATCAATAGAGCAAAATTAAAAGATTTGAGATTTGACATATGGATCAAGAGTTGTGAGATGAGATGTATGTTTAGATCATAATATTAATAAAGATGGTTGAGCATGAGCTATTTGAGAGAAAGTTGCGAGATCTTCCTAGGTTAGGTTAAAACCTCTCAAGAGTTTATAGAACAATTTAAAATGTTTTTAAGTTGTCTATATTTAAAAGGGATTTCAGTTAATTAACCTTTAAATAGGGATTATATGTATCGAGAGAGAATATAGTCCAAGTTAGGAACTCTTATTAGTCTGAGAAGCTATAATAGTTCATTAATCAAAAGTGAAAGTGAATATGGTAAAGTCTTAGGGGAACTTGACCTAAATCTAGTTAGTTCATAGTTTGGTACATTATTTGTCATTGATTTCATTAGTATTTAGTTTTTTATTGATTATTTTATTTTTATTCATCCATCGATAAAGTTGATCTATCTTGTTAAGTTGGTAAGTAATTGGTTGTTAACCGAAAATCCTTATAGGATTGACCTATACTTACCTATACCAGGTACAATTATGCCTTGTGCCTATAGTTAACAAAGGAGAACAAGTTTTTACCATCATTTAAGGGAATTAAGCATTAATCTTTGTAGAATTGAAAATTAACTAGACTATATCTTTTAGTTTTTTATTTTTTTCATTTTAGTTTTGTTATTTATTTACTGAGTTATATTTTATTCTTTCTCTTTACAAACTACCTCTTGCATGCAAAGTTCCAATGATCTTGAACATCTAGTATAGACTTTAAGATCAATAGAATATTGTATACGAGAAGAAGTTCTCAAAGGAGAATAAAAGTTAAGGAAGCCAAAATGGTTGTAGAGAATATGAGGTTACTCAAAGACTTTGTCACATCAAATGCCCAGAGTATCAGCTCAAGTATTTTGAGGACCAATGTTGAAGTTACCAACTTCTAGCTAAAGCCTTTCCTACTATCTATGATGTAGAAAAATCAATTAGAGGTTTACCATCTGACGAACCTAATATGCACTTATTAATGCTTTTGTAGTACTGGAAGTTAAATGGTGTGTCACATGATGCAATCAAACTCTAGTTATTCCCTTTCTCTTTAAGGGATAAAGTTAGAGTGTGGCTACAAAACGTTCCAATAGGGTTTGATTACCACTTGGGAATAGCTCTCCCACATGTTTTTGGTGAAGTATTTCCCTTTAGGCGAGAATGCGTAAATAAGGAACTAGATCACCACCTTTGCCCAGATGGAAGACAAGTCTTTGTGTGAGGCATGGGGGAGATACAAGGAGTTGTTAAGGTCTTGTCCCTATTATGGATAAAAGAATTGGGTGACTTTGTAGACCTTCTAAAATGAAATGACCTACAACATGAAGATCTTTATAGATGTTGTCCCTAATAGAGCTTTGATGAATAAGACAGTTGTTGATTGCAAAACCAAACTACTTGTTTTAGGCTCAAAACTGTAAGTATATGTGCTACTTATAGTAAAAAGCAGATATCGTCCCACAGAGATTGTGCTTAGGTACCACTTAATTTAGGTTGTGCTTTTTTTAAGACTCAAATTTGAATATTAAACTAAAAAGTAAACTAAAGCAAGCAAACTAGCAATGAACAAATAATGTAACAATGGAAATATGTTAAGAGAATTAATCAAGTTATGGGAGAGGAGATTTTACCTATCATTAATGCTAATCTAGCCTTTTCTATGTTTATAAGGTGTCGGTTTTAGACGATTGTAGGGTTGGTTACTCTCTCATGAATTATAATCATTCCTAAATTGTAAACCTTAATCGAATTATGGGCTTGCAATCTCTCAATTCACAAATTACCCATAATTTTAATTAGTTCTAAAGCTTTCTAATAAACAATCGGGTCTCGCACGAGATCTCTCTCTATGAAATTATCGACTAGATTAATAAGTGGTCAATTAGATCGCCTAACTCCTGTTAATCCAATCTAATCATTTTTATCTAGTTCATTCTCTCAGTTTGTTACTGAAATATGTAAATACATTAATTAATCACAAAAACCAAATTAAGTAAACAAAATCAATTAGATTAACACTAAAGATAAGCAAAATCCTGAAGGAAAAGTTAGAACATCATTAACAACTCAAAATCCATAACCATACAACCTATCTCAGTCTTACACATTAAATGAATAAAAAAGTAAATAGGGAGGAGATGAAACTCAGTTTGGATGATTCGGGAGAGCAGTGATGTCAGGAGATCACCTAATCTAGGAAGCTTCGACATCAGAACCCTCCTCTTCTTCCTCTTCTTCTTTTCTCTCTCTCTTTTGGGTTTTCCAAATATAGGTAGAATGTAGACTCCTCTCTTAGGTTCCATCATTATCCTTTTATATTCTTTTCCAATTAAGGTAACCCTAGTGTCTTTTCGGGGTCTGAAATATCTAAAATGTCCCTCGAAAACTTAAATCAGAAAGTGACTTTGTGTTTGTCTGTGTACAGGCCACGATCGTAGCCCTTAGTGCATGATCGTGGCCTGGTTATCTGCTCTCTTTCATGATCATGGTAGATCCCCCACGTTCATGGCTCCATGCTCAAGCTTCTATGACGATCGAGGCAAATAGGTGCTGCTGTCATGATTGTGGCAGGTTCCCATGATCGTGGCCTTGTGTTTTAGTTTGGGTCTCCTCCGAAACTTTTCCGAATGTCCTGAAACACTAACAAATTCATCACAACACCTCATATATATAAAATTGAAGCTCAAAAGTATGTTCTCACCTAAAGAACACTTAAAACACAAATACACAAATGTTTATAAACTAACACAATTCTTAACCTAAAAATACACTAAACAGTCAAATTAACCACTAAACACATATCAAATTACCTATAAAAATACAATGCAATCTACACCTATCAATATCCCCACACTTAAACTTTTGCTTGTTCTCAAGCAAAGATCAAATACGACCAATAAAATTCTATCACTTCATTTTCACAAAGATTAAAGCATGAAATCCTTCAAACTTTAGCCAACTCAAATGTCAAGCTACTATACACATCATGACTAATTTTCATTAGTGCACATAAGCAAACTCAACCCATAAAACCATCACTCAAATATAAGTATATATTCAAAATGGGCCTTCCTTACAGATTTCATTCATTTTTCTCAAGTGTTTGATAGTTAGTGTTTTGCTCAAACTTCCTATAGGAAACCACGCTATCATAGGCTTGCTAATACACCAATTCTCCTCCACAATGATTACATGCTATATTAGATCAAAAGGGCTTTATTTCGGGTTGTAATGTGGCTAGGGTTAAGGTGGGTTAAACAGGTTTTAGGGATTTATCACAAGCATTTATAAACCATTAAATGTACAAAAGGATGACAAAGATAAACTTCTAAGATATACAATACTTCTCCGCACTTATTAAAGCTACTATATGTTATTCCTTTTTCTTTTCTTTTCTTTTTTTTCATTTTCTTTTGTTCTTTTCTCTTTTTTCTCTCTTTTTTTAATAAAGAAATAATGAACAAAAAACTACAACTATATGTCATGTGCTCTTAACTTGTGATTACACACTCAACTATCACTTATCACTCTATTAACTTGTGATTGGGTAAGCTAATGGGGTTTTTTTGGGTTTTAAATTTGGATGATTTCAAGAAACAAAAGGTTAAAGGCTTAATGGGGCTAGCAAGGGATAATCATTTCCATCTAGCATGCATCCGGTAGATTTAAACCGATTCAAAGCAAGTTCTGAAGGTAATTACCTAAAGAAGCGTCACACAAATAAAGAAACAAAATGACTATAGAATGGAGTCATAAAGGCTCAATTCCTCATATAGGCTCAAATGAAAATCTATTATGCTTCTATACATTACCTCATTGTTCAAGTGTCAAGTTCTGAGTAAGCTTATACAACCAATTACTTTCATCACTTTACATGGTTCACACTCCACTCAAGTAGCCTAATTTAAGTTCACACATGCATTTAATCTCATTCCAACTAGCATGATAGAATCTCATGGCAACACATTCATCACAGAGATTCAAATGTAGGAGAAATGACACACCTCATACTAACAACCTAACATACATTCTAAATGAGATGAAAAAAATACAAACATAAATACAAAGACAACCTCCCCACACTTGAAGAACATATTGCCCTCAATGTGAAAAGAAGAACACCCAAAACCAACAAACAACATAATGAAAAACAAAACACAAAAACAAAAGAAGGATAATAGAAGAGATTAAGGGCAAGATGGGATCAAGGTGGTGGGGTCGGCGGAGGTGGTGCGTTTAGAAATGCGTATCTCAGGTGGGAAGGCAAAGGTTTTAGTTCTACAATAGGAGGCTTTACAATGGAAGGTGGTATGGGTGCATCCGCTCTCTCTAACTTCTCTTACTCACCCTTCTCACATAATTCCTTTTTGCTTACCCTCTGTTGATGGTGAAATCTATCTACTTGTTTTACGCTAAAAAACCACAAGTGAACGGGTTGTGACTTGTAGCTTAAAAGAGCGGATATTAATCCCATAGGGATTGATGCCCAGACACCACTTAATTTAGATAAAACTTTGTTTAAGAAACGAAATTGTTAAAAGTAAATAATCTAGAAAATTAAATTAAAATTAAAAGACTAACTCAAAACAGTAGACAATACCAACGTGTAGAAAAATCGAAATTCAAGAATCTAAAGACTAGAGATTACTTTTTTCCCTATTTTGTCTCCCTCCTATTTTATTGAT
>JANQAP020000112.1:2220802-2231064 GCA_026874005.2 Erythroxylum coriaceum
AAAATATTATTAACTTAATAATTACTTAATGAATATAATTTAAATTTAAAATACCTCCAAAATATACCAATGTCAATAGAAATTGCTTTAATATTTAAAAATAAAAACTTAGTTATTTAATTATTTAGTTTTGTAAAATATACAATTTTTATGGATAATTTACTAATAAATATTATATAAGAGATCAAAATAAATTTATTTATTTAAGTAATTCATAAATTTAATATATTTTTAAGTTTGATCTAATATATAATTATTTAAAAAATAAAAATATAACTAATTGACATTAACAATTAGATAGATTTTTATTTTTCTTTAAAAATATAAAAACTAAAAACTAAAAAATAAAAGTTATAACAAAAAAGTGAAACTAAATGATTCATCAGAAAAAGAAACGGGTTTTGTTTGTTTCTAGAAGTTGTTATCGTCATGGTCAATTTGATAGTTCTATATAGAGAAGATAAAACAAATAGTAAATAAACATATAACTAAAAGGCTTTGAACAAAAAAAACATAAAATGAAATGAAAAAAGAAGTTATCAAAGTCTTATGAGAAAAAATCAAAAGGAAAGATGTAAACATAGAGATAAAAATGATATTAACGAAAGAATAATAAATTAAGAAGTAAATAGAAGAAAAACTCCAAGATTAAGAAAGAGTAGTTAAAAATATAATATAACTGAATTACCTCTTAAACAAATTTTTGTAATGATATTTTGATATTATGTACTCGATAAAGTTTGTTTTAAAGTTAAAAAGTTTTATAGAAGTGATCAAAAAGTTTTACAAGACATTAATATTAAGGACGATAATAGACCAGGCGGGCGAGTTAGAATTTGAGCAACTTGTGACCTAGATTGTGGCCCGATGAGCCACGAACAACGTTGTTTTGTATCTTTTCGTCGGCCACAGGTCAAGACTCACCTAGGTTAAAGTCGGATTAGGTCAGGTGGAATCTGGCAAGTCGGGCCGTATTTGCGATCCGTAATTACTATGGCAAACAAGTTTTAAGACTTTAATTGACCACAATTAATATTAATCAAAAGGTGAGATTTTAAACCTAAATTCCCCTTCCTTCCAAATGTTGCACAAAAGTTGTTCGTTGATATGCCAAAGAGAAGGAGATGCTTAGAAAAACATCTTGGCGCTAACTGTGCGAAGCGTACTGATACAATTACCGCGCTTATCAATTCTTCCATCTTCATCTTTCTTTCTTCTACTAACAACTCACTTTCCCTTGTAATTATCATAGCAAAACACAAGACAATGAGGGAGTTAGTGACAATCCAAGTAGGAGGTTTTGCCAACTTCATTGGCTCTCATTTCTGGAACTTTCAGGTTCACTACTCGTCACTAACCGAAACCCACTTGCTGCTTTTTTTCTTCTGTTTCTTTTTCATGTGCGTGTCATTGACTTTCTTTTCTTATTCTGTGTAATTCTTAAGGATGAGTTGCTCGGGTTAGCTTCCGACCCCGATTCTGATCCGGTCTTCAAGACCCACCAGCAATATCTTAACATGGACGTGCTTTACCGCTCCGGCGAGACTCTGCAGGTGACGATTTTTTTTCCTTTTTTACTTTCATTGCGTAATTAGTTTGTTGTTCTGAAAGAATATGTCTTGCGAATTTTTGTGGTTGCTTTACCGCGTGTGAGGCTGCTTTCTAGTTATAAATTAGATGTTTGGATTAACTAGAAACTGTTTATTTATGCGATTTGTATTTGGATATCTAGCATCCAGTAAGGATACTTGTCGCAAGTGAATTTAAGTAGTGATTTTTATAGAGCTGAATGAATTGGCTTAACTGTACTTCTTGAAATGTGTGCAGGGAAAACTTACTTATACTCCTCGCTTGATTTCAATTGATTATCAAGGTACTCATTTTGTGCGCACTGCTGACCATTATGATACCAATTTAGTGTTCAGTTTTGGTGGGCAAATGGTTCTACTCGTTTTATTTGATTCTTAACCCTATAGCAATACGGAAGGTAAAATTTTCAAATTATCTTTATGCTCATTCTTTGATGAATACCAGTGAATTACATCGTATGGAATAAATGGTTAATATATTATAATATTATTTGAAAAGTATTTTTGGAGTACAAGAGTAGCCTCATAACCTTTTGCCTTCATCTCTGCTGGAAACCATTACTAATGAGAAGCAGCAATGTTGGCTGCTTCCTTTGTTCAAGTTGACTGCTTCTTCATCTGGTACTGCTGTATGTAGCTTTAAGGATGCAGGATTCGTTTTCTTTGTCTGCAGGATATAGTGTTGACTTTGTCTGCAGGATCTAGTGAATATGATTGAACTGATTCAACATCTGCTGAGTTGTTTGCTGCTGTTGCAGGGTCCCTTGGGTCCATGAGTTCACGAGGTACATTGTACAATGAGGATTCTTCATCAGTACCAGAAATTCCTACTTGGTGAGACTTCCCATCTCCTGTCTTCTGTAATGATATTATTTGGTGTATGTTGTCATTATGACGTAAAGTTATTCACCATTTAGGATGTAACTAGCTTCAATTTTAGTTGTGAGTTGTTTCTTTACTTCTATGCCATTGGTTGATTCTCTACAGCTTGAGTGTTGTACTTATCGAGGAAAATATTCCACGTAAAGTTTGATGTTGATTTTGTGCTTCATTAATAGTAAATTGCATACAAATGGATTAAGAGTGGTATTGTTGTAAGAAAAGAATTGTCAAATGTTGCCCATATTTCTGAGTTACATATTTGAACTGTGATATGTATGTGTTAGAAGTTGGATTAGATATGTTTACATTCAGATAAATGAATATGTTCCGTTAGTCTTCCTTATAGCAATAATACGACTTACGTCCATGACCGACATGTAGGACTGGCTGCATTTCAACTCAGGTAGCGGAACCTTGTATGAAGAATCTGTTCTTGCAAAGTTTGTCTGAGGAAGAGCAGAATGATAAGGAGAAAGAAATCAGAGATGAGGACATAGTTGAAAATTTAGAAAACAGTGTCAAGTACTGGACAGACTTCTCAAAAGTTCACTATCATCCCCAGAGTATATATGAATTAAGTGGACTGTTCGTAGATACTGCAGAGTTTGATAATTATGGAGCTGGAAGAGATATATTCTCTGAGAGTCTACTCAGAGAAGAAATAAGTGACAGGTTACGCTTTTTTGTTGAAGAATGTGACCACATTCAGGTACATTCCCTTGAATAATTTGGCTGGTGTCATCAGTTTGGTTAGAAATACTGAAATTGGCTATCTCCTTGCTCTTTTCAGTCTAGTTCTAGTTTTGTCTTTTTGACTCTTACTTGAAGCTTGGGATGGGTGTCAGATAAGCCAAATTGTCATTCTGTCTGTTAACGGCAATGCAGTTGCTCCCTTAACAGCAATACTCCTTATCATTTGGTGGAAGTTTATTCAATTTGTCCTCTGGATGCAATGGTGTAGAAGGTGCTAATCTTTTGATGATGTGAAAATCCTATTTGTCGATGAGCTGCAATTGTTATATCTTGATTTTTGGCAGCAATTGAATTACCCAAAATATATGACTTCCTACCTGAGGAAGGGGCTATTGGCCTTTTATTTTTCATTTTTACTCTTAAAAATGAGCTTGACAATCCTAAGCTTAAAGGGACTTTCGGAGCACGCTTTTGGATTCTCATTTTGGGGGTTTTAAGTTATTCCATTGCTACTGAATTTGGATAATCGTCATGGATTTTGACTTAAAATCCGCTGAATGTTTTCTATTTGACATTATCTTGGTTGATTTTGATAGGGTTTTCAATTCATTGTTGATGACTCGGGGAGTTTATCTGCTCTAGCTGGAGATTTCTTGGAAAGTATTGCAGATGAGTACACTAATACTCCACTCTTGCTCTATAATGCTAGAGGTCCTGGTCCCTACTCGAACCTAAAAAGCAGGAACCAGATAATTTCCAGGAATATACATGATGCAATTTCTTTTTCAAGACTTTCATCCTTCTGTAAATTGATAGCTCCAATTGGATTGCCCTTACTAAGTAAAAGTAAGCATAGTTGCCTTTGGATGTTTCACTTGTGTTGTTATTTTCAAAACCATGATAACCTAGCATGTATGTGGGAATCACTTATTCAGAACCAGTTTGCTTTACCATATGAGGTCGCTTTACCTTTCTTCAACATTTTTTCTCCTGATTTTACCCTTCACTCATCATCTTTTGTTGATCAACTTCATTCTTGTTCTTTGGTGAAGGTAAAGTTTGTACATTCCTTTGCCTCGAAGATGAGAAGCCTTACCACTGTAGTGCAGTCTATGCTGCTGGTCTACACTCTATCTGTCTTCCTTTCAGGATGGAGCCGCTTGGACCCACATCAAATTCAGGTTGTGTTTCGGGTGCAATGGATGTCAATGGGCTTATACAAACATTAGCAGGGACAGGGAGGCAGAATAAAGTGGCTATTCTGGATGTTGCAATGCCAGCTCCAATCATGTCTGGTAGTTATTTAGTACCTTCCCAGTTGAATGTCTTGTTCTCCGTGATGGATTTGTTATTTTTTTAATATTATGATACACAGGAGAGCAGTTAGTAAGGAGTTTACAACCGTTAACCTCTGAGACAGCAGATGACGTGGAAGATTCACAGGTGGTGGAATCTATGACTGTTCATGGAGCCTTTGGATCAGGTATTTGATAGCCTTTGAATCAGATGAGGATACTTTCTATCACTTAATTTTTCAGAAGTGATTGGACTCTCTTGTCATAATCCTATTGTCAGAGAGTGGAATAAAATGCTTATGGGATTTTCTTGGTGATTAATAATACTCTTTGCATGTTTTGCACCTTCTTTGATTTTTTATTGTAGGAGGAGAGCATGCATCAGTTTCTGAAGTAATGAATACGGTTAATGCTGCTTATGAACACTCATTGACAAGGCCCTTGTTCTGCCATCTATCAACTGCTCGTTGTCCCCTCCCTATACCCTTACCATTTCCTTCAATCTTTAGCAACCGTGTTGGCAAACAGGGTGAGCTATTAAGCAGCCCAATTCCAAGTTCGCAGTCAAGAGGGTCACTTGATGTCCATTCCATACCTATGGCAGCTAGACTACGCTCTAGTAGTGCTATCTTGCCATATCTGGAGAACAGATTAGCTTATCTTCGCAGATGTGGTATTGAAAATGGTGCTCCTGGGACCAAGCTGGTGAGAAGCTGGGGATTTGGGACGGAGGAATTAAAAGACATGGAACAGACACTATCAGAAATGGTTGCAACACTGGATCCTGGTTATCAAAATTCGTCGGATTCGGACTAAGATAGCAATAGATGCTGACATAAGAGAAAGATATAGAAGTTCTTACGAGAAACCTATCTTTTAATCAATTTAGGGTTATTGTGATAGATTTCAATAATATGAAAAAGTTGAACTGGTGAGAACTCTACATATGAACCCTGAAATTCGTAACTGGATTCAATTATACGCCGTAGGAGGTGGTCCGATGTCAGTGCAGTAACATGAAGGCAAAGCGATTGGCTTCAAATCCTTTTAATTGGTATGTCTGTGATCTACAATTATTTTTAGGCAATTATGATGAATTATATCAATCACATCCTAATTAGAATGGTTATTTTAAAGGACAATTTCATTGTAGAATAAATGAATTATTAACTAAATATAAATGGTCTTTTATTTTGCAACACTCATGATTATATTTTAGGAAATTATGTTCAATAAAGTATCTGTCCGTGTGACAGTAAAGTCACTTAGGGGCAGTTGGTTCACATGGGGGAATGGTAATAAGAATGAGAATGAATTTAGTAAGGAATGGAAATGAATATTATCATTATAATTATGATGGTCGGTTAAAAGGAAGGAATGATTAGTGGTTGGTTTGTAAAATATATAATTAATTATAGGGCAATTAATTAATTAATAATAATATATGAATGAATTATATTTTAATTAATTATATTGTAATTAATGATATTTTAATTAATTAATTATATTTTAAGTGATTAATTAATTACAATATTTTAATTAATGAATAATTATATTTTAATTAAGTACTTATATTTTAATTAATTAATTATATTTTAATTAATTATATTGTAATTAATTATAATATTTTAATTAATTAATTAATTACTATATTTTAATTAATGAATGAATTATATTTTAATTAATTATATTATAATTAATTAATTAATTATATTATATTAAAATATTTTAAAAAAAAAAGAGCCACTACTAAGGAATGAGTTTCATTCCTCTACTAAATAGAGGGTATGAAGGATTCCCTAAAAGTGAGATATCAAACTATTGCCTCCTATAATAATAATCAACAACCAACCACTCACTTTTCATTCCATATCCATTAATCCCTTCTGAAACCCATCAACCAAACACCCCCTTAATCTTTTTTAGTTAGTGAGAAAGCCTTTTAAACTTTATTTTCATTTATTTTTTAATTTTCTATTTTTATTTTCAAATTTAGTAATTTGAGTTTTTTTATTTTTCTATCAGGATGACATAATTACAACGCTATAACCCTTCTGACCAAAACGTAAGTGAAAAAGAAATTATATTACTATAATGAATAAAGTAAAAGAATCCATTTTGAAATGGCTCTTCCTCATCAATTTTGCTTTTGTTGAATATTTTGCAGGGCGTCATTTAATTATAAGACTTGGAAGTTAAAATTTGTGTCGTTCTATCTTTATATCTTAGAAAAGGAAAAAATAATTCGTTGATAAGTGATATATGGGACCGGCCACTTTCCCTGTCCCACATATCTTGGTCTTTTTTTTCCCCAAGATGAACAAATGTTATAATGGACTTTTCACCACCTCTTAAAAACAAAATCATATTCATTCAATTTGGATTCAGCCTTTGAATGTCAATTCTGAGTCTATGCCCTACAATGACTATTATGGGCTCCAGGATTCCTATCCTATAAGTAAGGCCTTTAATAAAAAGGAATGAAAGACCTACATCTGGCTTTGTTGATTCCTATTCTAAAAAGACTATCTCTCCTTCTTACGGCAACCTTTGCCTTTATCTCTACTTTTGGGTCTTAGTATTGAATTCAAACTGATGCCTAGTTATTATTCTAGATGCTGAGATGCGGGGACATGGACGATTGGGGACCGTTGAAGGATCAGATGATTAGAAGATGTCTTTCTGTCTCCACGTTATCTATTCCCCTTTTTCATTACTCAAAGAAGTGCTCCCATTTTGTTAGGTACTGTTTACATTTTCTTAGGCCACTAATTACATGTCATTGCCATTTGTTGTCATATTATTGCATCTTGAAGCTAAGTATCTTGATGAACTTGTCGTTTAGCCATCACAAGCCATCTTTGTGCATAGTGCAACCTTATTACTCTAAGACCTAAGTTAGCCAAAGTACGAGTCATTGTATAATAAACCTCACACGTTTATATAAGTTTCGACCTCCTTGTCGAAGTTAAGTGCCTTCCTGCATAGACTTAGCATGACTTAGTTGTGTTATCATCTTTTAGTCTCATATCTGAATTTACCTCTCATCAAAGATTTTGCTAATAGGAACCTATATGCTTGCCTACTCTCAATAATGCCCATTTTTATTGCCTAATTGTAAGTCTTTACTTTGTTCCATTAACTTGAGTGTCAAAAATAGGCAAATGCTTGCCAATACTCACAAAATTTCATAACTTAGACTTAGAGGTCTAACAAATTACACCCACTAAAAGAACTCGATGCCCTTGTCGAAATAATTTATAGGCAATCCTTCAAATGTAGTTCACTCAAAGACTCATTAGTCATAGTTTGCATAGGCACATCACCTATGTATCATTTTCCTTCTTCATAGGGTTTTCCTTTATTTTTGTTTGAATGCTCCTTCACAAGCCCAACTGCCTAATATAACATAATTATTTGGTTAGACTTCTTCTATTGAGTCTTCACCTCCTTTTCCTTGATCCTTCGTGACCATGAAATTGATTTGCTCTTCACCCACCTTTCGTCTTAGGCATTCATTAGCAAAATGTGGCCCCTCTATAAATCAAATAAGTAATATCCTATTTTTTTTATTTCCTAGATTGAGAAGATTTGCATACCTTTTCCTTGCCTTTCTCCCAACCATTTCATGTCTCACCATTCTTTTTTTCCTTATTGCTAGTTTGAATGGTTGGTGGCATTTAGAGATTTACCAAAACATCTGTAACCACTATTATACTTAAGAGGTCTTTCATATTCTGTCTCTAAAGCACCATTTACGCCCAACCTTTTGATACGAGCTAAATTTTCACCTAGCAAATGCACTAGAATTATAGTATAGCAATATAGATATCATTCTCACGAGGATTGATCACTAATACTCAAAATCACACCTTTAACAACTATTCAAGCTATTGATTATGAAGTTATTGACTAACAATTAATAGCTATCCCAAAATACTTAAAGAACTAATTAATTCACAAAAAACATACCAAAGTTTAGCTTTCCCTTACCCCCTTTACAATGAAAAGCTCTAAACATACTTTCTTTACATGAATTTGTGTAGTTTCTTCCAGTAAAGTCAGTCATATTTCAGGTTTTAACTAACTATCTAGACGAATTTCTCACATTAAACACCCAGTTTTTCAGGTCATGTAATCAATCAAAACTATCTAGATGCATTAAAAATCAATAATTATCTAAGAGTCCAACATTTCAAGTTGTCTTAGTAATCCTAGCTATGCTTTATCAAGATCTAATAATCAATTCATCTAAGAATTCCATACATGTATCAATTAAAGGTCCATGTTTCAGGTTGCTTTAATGAATAACTTCAAAGAAGCATTAAGAATAGAATAAAGCATAAATTCATGTGTTAAAAGATAACAATTAAACAATCAAATCATGGTAGAATAAGGTTCAGCCTCGCTTTGGCACTAAAAAGAAATTAAGCTAACATGTTTGTAAACAAAAACACAACTAGTAATAAATTCAGAAAAGACATTATGGAAATAATATAACGAAAGCCCCTGACACTAGGATAATCCCCTCTTCCCAACCTTCTCTCTTGAGTGCAGGTTGTGTAGGTTGTGCTTGGTGTCAAATCTGATATGTGACAGCCTATTTTATATTGAAAAATTCGTAATATCCTTGTCCTAGTCTGATTAGGAAGGTCTTTTATTGATTTAGAAGACTTTTTCATGCCTATTTTGGAGTCCTTTTGTATATAGATTTGGTATCTGACCATATCTCTTCAATCCTTACTATTTTAGCTCCAAAATTCCTAAATTCTAGCAAGACTTTTGCAAAATAACATAGAACTAATTAAGCAACAAATTAGAAGCCTAAATTAACAAAATAGGGCACAAATTTATGCTAAAATAGAGAAAACATACTAAATAGTATTGTAGATTTTTTAGGCGTCAAATTACCCTAAACTTAGAGTTTATTCATCCTCAAGCAAACAAAAGAATTACAAAATGGATAAACTTCTTCCAAATTCTCAGAAATTGCATTAGTAATATAACCCAAAGACTCTACAAGATATTGCAACCATTTTCTTTTCTTTTTTTATAAACAAAAACCATGTTTTCTTCTCTTCCTCCTAATCGTGCTTAACCAATCAAGCTATTACTCAGTATCTTGGATAGTGTTATGTAAACCAGCTATATGCAAGGAAAATTTCCAATCTAACTCCCATAGGCTTGCTTTTTGCACCAATCTCCACTAATGTTGATTCAAGATCGTCTCAAAGATCATTAGGACTTAAATAAGTATGTACTGTTTGATACGAACTAAGGTGGTGACACTCAAGGGGTCATTTTTCCTAGTGGCCCACTCACTAGGAGCAAGGCGCGACAAATGAAATTGAAGTTGAATGCTTATGTCCAAGATTTCATCCCTAGCCATTTCAATTTAGCCCATCATGTTCGTGACATTAAAGAAAGCAAGGATAAAGTTCATTGGACTAATCTAGGAATGGTGGAACAATATTCTCTTTAAACCCATGATTTGTGGATCGATACACTAGAGCCATGAGATGTCGATGCCTAAATGTGTCCAAAGTCCAAATACTGGAAGCAATGGAGGTGGCATTATTGGCCTGCAACTCTACTAAGAGATTGGATTGAATCAGCCATCTTATTGGCAATTATCTTTATTTATTTATTTATTTTAATTTTAGGATTAAACTTTCATTTATCACTTTAGTTGAATTATTATTTGTATCATTGCTTAATTCTTATTAGTTGAAACACATCATCCATGAGTTTTAAGCAATTTTATTGGTTAGGTTATTTTTATTTTATTTTTATTAGATAATTA
>JANQAP020000112.1:2592255-2602670 GCA_026874005.2 Erythroxylum coriaceum
TTGTGCCGCAGGGTAGTGCTGTCAGATTTGTGATTGCGGGGGTTTTTGTGATTTGGGCGACTAGGGCTTGTACGAATCTGATGGTTTCGGTGGCTGATGGTGGAGAGGAGCATAGGGGGTTGATTGCATACGCTTGTTTCTTGATTTACACATTATTTTCTTTGCTTGTTATATTTTGATTAATGGGAAATAGGATTGATGATTAAGCTTTACTTCTGCTTCTATTCCCATCTAACGGTTGATTATTATATTGAGATTTTGTTTTTGTCAATGGTATTTTGTAGAGATGATGAACATTACTTGTACATGGACTTGCGAATGTGTCTAGGAAGCTATAGATGGTTGTATTCTCTGATGACGTTGGTAAGAAGGTAAGGATGTCTTCTCAGTTTGAAGCTTTGTGTGTGTGCATTGAGAATGTTGATGGGTATAGACACAAAACTATGCAAGTGCTGTAGTTCAAAGTCAATACTTTGTTGAAATTGATCTGTTCCTATGATATCGTGACTTGGTGTGTCAGTTACTTTTGCTTCTGTCGTGTGTTCTTGTAGAGGTTATTGTTTCCTGTAAGTCTCAGGGAACTTGTAATGGGTAACTGTTGAAGAGTTCACAGACGTGCACTAATACCGATTTGACCTTACTCTTCTTTTCTTATTTGTTAACCAATGATCTATAATTCTGAGCATTAACTTTGTTGAGAGGGCGTATTTGCTATTATGTACTTAATTTTTTGTGAACTAGTATATTGTATCTATACTAGTGTATTTGCTTTAATGTGTTAAAGATCCAATCATTTGGATCATGTAGACCTTAGCATAGTTCACAAGTCTTGGGCATGCCAGGATTTTAATGTTAGTCGTTAGAGATCTTCGATGCTTGTCCTTTTATCCAACGTTTTTTGTTTTAGGAGGCTTGTTATTTTCTGAAACATTGCTGATTAATTTAAGTAGGTTTTGGGGGCATTAATTTCATTGGATCTTCACTCTTCAAGATTCTGTTTATTTATTCATATTTTATCCTCCCTTCTCTGATTAAGAAGAACAGCGAAATATTCTGTTGTCTATGTAAGTTTTGCGACCATTAATTGCTTTTCTCAGTAATAGTTAATAAATTTGTGTTGAAAGGTTAATCTTTAGAGTGCAAGCATCTTGTCGTTCAACTTAAATATGCTTTACATCCGTGTGCAGGATTTAGTTGTGTAATCTTGCTACTACTTGTGCTATACCTTTGGCTTAAATAGGAGGGAACTGTTTGGATACGATTGTTCATGTTCTATTGCATGCTAAGTTGCTGCAACTTTGGTTCTTCGTGCGATGGTAGGTTATACTGGTTTATATTCTTGAGGAATGTGCATGGTCTACACTCTTAGCCTCTTGGTTTATCTCAGTTTACTTTTACTTCCAGTCTCACTGCGTTGATCATCCGTTTATGTTTCAATCTTTGGTATATCATTATATTGAAAAACGTCAAAGAGGAAACTTCATCGCTCCTAGCTCCTTGTTCTAATGAAAACTGAACACGAGGTAGAATGAACTCCCGAACATTTCTTTGTTAGTTTATATATCAAATATGCCTGAAGACCTTTAGAATTTAAGCCTTAATGAAAAGAAAAGCTTCTATTAGATGTATTTCATGAAATTATCCACCTATAACAAAGGAAGAAATAAGAAAGAAATCCGTTTAAGCAATAGAAGGAAAGGTAAGCTAATTCAAAAGTCCTGAATTATAATAAATATATTAAATACAAACTAGTTTTCATTTTGTAATACTACAAATAATCACTTATAGGATCATATGATCGTCTATTCTACTGTAAGCATTGTATATGATAGAAGTGAATTGTATTAAGTTGCGTTGACATGTATTTTTATTTTTTATTTTTTAAAATTAATTTTCAATCTAGGCCAGATAATTACAGAATTTCATAAATCATAATTCATGATATTATAATATGAAAGTTGAAATATATTTTATATTTTATATTTTTCTCTTAGTTCTACCTTAAAAGGAAAGTGGCCTCTCTTTTTTTTCAAAGGCACAGCAACATTAATAAGGGCATAAGAATAGGTGTTAGCCCCTTTGCATACGAAAACACTTCATAGCCAATAAGAAACGGGTCTTGGGTTAAAGGTTAGTTAGATCACCGTATGACAGTGGCATGCAAAAGCCCAAGGGAACGTCAAGCATGGTACGAGTTTTGGTAAAGTTTTAGACAATGTATGAGTTAACTTAGCTAAGGTTGGGTTCTTGATATACTAAGGACTTAGTGTATTCTCAAATGAATAGACCACGGCTAATAAACTTAACATATGTAAGCATTGAATTGAACCAAAGTGCTATGACAGGCTTTGGAATTAGATGACTCATCATCAATAGATAGAGATTATAGGGAGATCTTGAATAATGTGACGGATAAGACCACAGCGGATAATATCAACTCTAAAAAAGAAAGACCATGTGGGAGGATCAACTGCAGATGGTGGAGATATTCGTGGATATGGATGGATCATTACTAGATAGATGTGATCTTTTATTTTGTTAGTTATGATTTAACTAAATCCTATCAGATACAGTCCTATTTAGATGAGGATGTCATCTAATTGGATAATGTGATGTAATATGATAATGATAACATGCGATCTAAGTAGCTGAGTTTTGTTAAGATTTTAACTTAGTCATCAAGTTAAAAATGCCTATAAATAGTTAATTTAAGCCTTGCTTCTCAGACACGGAGATTGAGAAATCATTTCTTTATATACTTTAAGGGAAGTAATAAAGGTTGACATTTGTTGTACCTCTTTCGTGCTTCTATTGTTACCATTAACAATCTAGTGCTTTCGTAGTTTTCTTGCAAGAGTGTGAGAGTCAAACACTATAAGGGTCATGAGGCGTTCGAAAACAAGATTTTGTTAATCGACGATCACGTGAGAAAGCTAGATCTTACTTGAACAGACCTAAGTGAGATTGTTGTGTAAAGGAGTATTCGCAACTTGTGGTACAAGTTTGGTGTCTGAGAAGACCTTTGTAACAATAGGTTAGATGAATTAATCCTTCAATTTTGAAGAAACTTACTATTTTAGAATCTTGACATACTATAAATGTACTATTAAGTGAGAATTGCAGCTTAAGAAAATGATTAGCAGTTAACAGATTCTATTTAAATGAGTGAAAAACAAATTGACCCAATTCATTGTTCTTGTTTATCTACTTAATGTATCATAAATTTGACCAATTTTTTACATTCAAAATCTTATATAATCTTATCTTACTATGTTTAAACTTAGTATTTTGTTTATTTTACTCATTATTTTGTTTATCTTTGGAAACTAGGGGTTGAAAATGCTACTTGACTAGAAAAAGGATTGTGTCTTAAATTCAATTTCAAGGAGATTTAGGCTAATAAAACATTTCATGTTGCATATTTGGATCAGATTATTGAAATGAAAAATAGTCTAGCGTGATCTTAAACGTGAGCATGTTCATTAGAAATTACAATTTTCATACTTTAAGTTTGCAAGTGAAAAAATGTGTTAAAAATGGTTTAAAACATTATCTTGGCAAGATCTGGGTGGAAATCAATGAAGTTGTGATCTAAGGAATCTAAAGAATCACAATTATAAGATTTTTTACATGTGGTTAAGTGGCTATAAATAAAGTCAAAGTGTGAAGGGGCAAACCGTCCTATCTTTTAGCTACACTTTCCAGTTTCTCGGAGTACTCTTTCTTCCTCCTTTCTTTAGTAGATATTAGGGTAGTGTTTCTTTAAATGTTATGGTAGTAATGATCATTGTTGGGTAAGTCTTTTACTCTTGCTTAAAGAAAGTGGAAGCTTTTTTAAGCTTTGAAGATTGAGAGGCAATTGGATCTTATTGTGGAGTACTTCATTTATTCATATATTGGATTGCTTTTCAGTGCTTCATTTTTATGATTATTTTTTATTGATTTATAAGGTGCATAATTTAATTATTAATTTAAATGGTCATTGGCTAGATTAAATATTGAACACATAAAAGTTCAATTCATTTAATCATTTGTAGTAACTAGGAGTTTTAATTTTCTACGTTAGAAATTATTACTCTTAGGAATAGCATTCAACCAGATTAAATGTAATCGTGAATGTTTTGTTATCTTGCTTTAATGGTCTTTCTTTTCTTAAAACTATTGTTTAGTTATATTTTAGAACATATATAAGGTTTTTAAGCAATAAGGGAACTAAATTATATGTTTTCAACCAAACATGGTTGGTGTGAGTGGTTCAGCACTCTCATCTCTTAACCAGAGGTCTCAAGTTCGAGTCCTGGGAATGGAGAGACCTGTTTGGCCAGCATTTTACCCCTTACGGGCTGACCCAGTGCGAACGGGGATTAGTTTGGGTGTGAATGGTTTAAAGGCGTCTTCCCATAGTTGGGACCCTCCTAGGACTCCTCGTGGGCTAACAAAAAGAAAATATATGTTTTCGATTAACTAATCTTATGGAAAGACAAATGTTCAGTATTACATCAAATATATGATTGATGAAATAATTATTTCTATGTCAATGATCAGTTGTAGTTCCAAGGGGTGAAAGCAACTATAAACCAAGGCTCATTTTTTTAGAACTCTCATTTTATTATTTCCTTTATTTTTCTTATTTCAAAATTTAACAACCCCGTATTAATTATTTTGTTTGGTAATTATTGGCAAGCTAAAATTCCTCATAGGATCGTCTCCTACTTCCTTATATTATGTTTGCTGATTGTAGGAATTTAGGAATTAATTTGGGGTACATATGACAGAACCACCAAAATTTGGCACTATTGTCAGAGACTACTAGGATTATATATTTGTTATAAGATCTTTGAAGGAAGCTAAAACAATATAATTCATAGATCAAAAAGATTGTGAAAAAGTTAAGGAAAGAAACAAAGATACGGAAGCAGAAAAAGTTAAGGAAAGAGACAAAGATACGGAAGCAACATAACACTATAATTAATGAAACAACAGAAACTATGACGAACAATCAAACTCTATAAAAACTTGTTAAACCAGATTTGAACTAATAACCTCATTGCATAAATTCTCCTAATTTTGATGCAAATGCTACCTTTGAATTAAAATATGGTTTAATTTATTTATTGCTAATTTTTTGGGATACTGCAAAAGAGGATCTGTGCAAGTATCTTCAGGAATTCCATCATATGCACGGGAATGAAGTCCAATGGAATCACTAAAGATTAAATCAAATTGAGGGCTTTTCCATTCTCTTTGAAGGATAATGCCCAAGATTGGTTATATTACTTGCCCCCTAGCATCATTACATAGAACAAAATGAAGAAGCAATTTATAAAAAGATTCTTTCCAGCTTTAAGGGCTACCAACATTTGAAAGAAAATTTGTGGCATTTAACAATACAATAGTTAGTCACCATATGAGTATTGGAAGAGTTTCAAAAAGCTATATGTTAGTTGTCCACATCACTAAATTAGCAAACATCTCCTAATTCAGTATTTTTATGAAAAAATTTTACCAATTGATAAGAGTATTATTGATTCCGCCAATGCAAAAGCACTTGTTGACAAAACACCATCTACGACTTAAGCATTGTATCATTAATATGACATTCAATTCCTAGTAGTTCAATACTGTAAAAGATTATTCTACTCAATGAGTTAATGAAGTAAACATTTTTTTCTCTTTAAAAAATATGGAAGATCTTACTGAACTTGTTCATTGATTAGTAGTAGGAAAAATGGAAGTAGCAAAGGCTTGCAAATATGTTCCGTAGTAGGACACACAACTAATATGTGTCCCACACTATAAGAAGATTTGATAAAATAAAAAAATGTAGCAGGAAGATTTCAGGGACATCCCCAACTTCAATACATTATATATTCAAACACATACAAACTTGGTAAACCATCCAAATTTTTGATATGATAATACACTGATAACTTAACCTACAATTAACTTTCATAAGTATACACATCCTCCAACACAACCACAACAAGACCAATCCTTGATTCAGTTATGTTACTTAAGATATTGTTAAAGCATTAGTTACTAATACTGTTAAATTCCAATATGAGATGAAAAACAATATTCATAATTTGGAAAACCAGATGAGTTAGTTGGCGACTACAGTCAGTTGCTTGGAATCTCAAAGTTTGAATAAAATACCATCACAAACTATAATAAACCCTAAAGAGAGCTCTAATGCTATTACATTATGAAATGGAAAGCAAGTGGAGCAGCCCGTGAAAGCCCTACCTTCATTAAATTCCTGTACAAAAGACATTGAACACACTGAAGTAGAGGAAAGTGCACCTAAGTCTAAGGATAAGTCACATTTTCATCCTTTATCTATACTTCCTCATTTTCAAAAGTGTTAAAAGATAACTGAAGATGGGAACAAAATGTTGATTTATATGAGACATTTTAAAAATGTGAGGTAAATATTCCTCTTTTTGATGCGATTAAAGGAGTGCCTAGATATACTAAATTCTTGAAGGAAATTTATACAATGAAATTAAAAAAAAATTCAAAAGGGATTAAAAAGGTAAGGATGGGAAGAAATAAATTTGTTGTCATTTGAAAAACCCTCTCGAAAAAATATAAAGACCTAGGTACGTTTTCCATACCATACATTATTGTTAGTTATAAGGTGAAAAAGACAATGTTAGATTTAAGTGCATCCATAAACGTCATGCCCTATCTGTTTATTCAACTATCAACATATCATTAGAAAACATGGAGGTGGTGATTTAATTAACAAATAGGTTCAATGCATATCCTAAGGGGTTAGTAGAGGATGTTTATATGTATGTGAAAGACAAATTGATTTTTCCTAGTGACTTATATGTCTTGGATATAGAAAATGATGACCAATTAGCACCATTTTTGTTAGGAAGATCGTTTTAAATGACAATCAAAATAAAATTAATGTTCACAATGGTTCTTTAACAATGAAATTTGGTAAGGCTATTATTCAGTTTAATATATATGATAAAATGAAATATCTTGATGATGACTTTTCTATCTTTGCAATTGCTATTTTGGATTTATTAGCACAAAACTAGCTCAAAATTAATAGAAAGGATAAGCTAGAGACATCTATAGTGAAAAGTCTTTTTAATGATGAATATTCTAATATATCCCTTAATTTTTGTTTGCAGGACTATATAGATGCCTTGGATGGTTTTGCAAAAGTAAAATAGATGTCAATAGTATAGTACTTGGAGTTAGGCATACCTACGCCTAATGATCAACTCATCACTTTAGTAGTATGAGTACTAAAATTATAGTTAAAACCATTACCAAAACACTTAAAAATACTTGTTCCTGGAAAAGGAAGACACTTTACCAGTAATAATCTAAAGCAAGCTAACTTTCAAGTAAGAGCAAAGATTAGTGGAGGTTTTGAAAAACTTTAAAACAACCATCAAATGGTTAGTACTAGACAATACTTGTTTGCACAAGTGTCTTTTGGAAGATGTAGCTAATTGTATAAGGCAACCTCAGAGAAGATTAAACCCTAAGATGATGGAGGTAGTGAAGAAAGAAAGTTTGAAATTCTTTTAGGTAAGGATAATCTATCTAATTTAAGATAGTGGGTGTGCTAGCTCTGTGTAAGTAGTTTATAAAAAGACAAGAATTACAATTGTCACCGTTTAGGATGGAAACTTAGTTTCTACTTGGGTCTAAAACAAATGGTGAGTTTACATTGACTATAAGAAATTAAATTCAGTGACTCAAAAAGACCATTTACCTCTCCCATTTATTGATCAAATGTTAGAAAGATTAGTGGGTAAAACATTTTACTGTCTTACTGGTTTTTAGGATATTTTCATATTGTGATTATTCCTAAAGATTGGCAGAAAATAACTTTCACTTGTCATTTTAGAACTTTCGTTTATAAGTCAATGCCTTTCAACACTTGCAATGCATCGACTACTTTTCAAAGATGTAGGGTAGGCATATTCTTATATTATGTAGAGTAGATCATTAAAGATTTTATGGAAGATTTCTCTATTTTTTAGAGGTTCATTTGATGAATATTGCATAATTTGAGTTTGATTTCACAAAGATGTATAGAAACTAACCTAGTTATTAATTTAAAAAATGTCATTTTATGGTAGAATAAGGTATAATCTTAGGCCATGCTATTTCTTCTAAGGGGATTGAAGTATGTTATTCAATCTTTGCCTTACCCTGCTAGTATGGTGGAAGTTCGCTCGTTTCTTGGCCATGTAGGTTTCTATTAGAGGTTCATTAAAGATTTTTTGAAAATAGCATCCCCATTGTGCAAGTTAGTCCAAAAAGATGTTATTTTTGAACTTAATGATGATAGTAAAGAAGCTTTAGACAAGTTAAAAAAGTTACTAGTTTTAGCCCTTATTATTCAACCGTCCAAGTGGGAGTTGCCATTCAAACTCATATGTGACATAAGTGACAAAGCTATAAGAGTTGTTTTGGGACAACTAGTAGAGAAAATGTCTCATGTTATTTACTATGTGTCTATGACCTTAAATGATGCTCAAAGAATTTACTCAATAACTGAAAATAGTTTTTTGTGGTAGTTTTTATGTTAAAAAAATTTTGAACTTGCTTGTTAGGTACTAAAGTCATTGTTTTCTCTAATCATGCAACTTTTAAATACTTATTATCAAAGAAAGAGGTAGAACTCATATTGATGAGATGGACTTTATTATTAAGCAAATTTGATTTGGAAATCAAAGACAAGCAAGGCGTAAAAAATCGAGTGGCAAATCATTTAAGTCGCTTGTCACATATTCAGACAAACTTTGATTTATAAGAAGAATTCCAATATGAGCAACAATTCTTTGTGGGTGTCTAATTGCTATAGTATGCAAATATGGTAAATTATTTGGATACTAATATATTACCTATAGATCTATCAAAAGCTTGAAGGGATATAACCAAAAGTCATGTTAAGCACAATATATAGGACAT
This sequence comes from Erythroxylum coriaceum, assembly GCA_026874005.2. Classification (NCBI taxonomy): domain Eukaryota; kingdom Viridiplantae; phylum Streptophyta; class Magnoliopsida; order Malpighiales; family Erythroxylaceae; genus Erythroxylum; species Erythroxylum coriaceum. The sequence continues at coordinate 2,601,205 of JANQAP020000112.1, forward strand.
TTGTATTTGTGGAAGCATTACTCTGATTAGGTAATACAAAGATGTGTACCTAAAAATGAAATATCATCTATCCTCACATTTTTCCATTTATATACTTGTGGAGGACATTTTGGTGCTAAATGAACAACAAGAAATATTTTAGAATGTAGTTTCTTTTAGCCTTCGTTGTTTTGAAACGCTTGCCTATTTTGTAAAGCTTGTGAGCGAGGTCAAAGAATAGGTAATATCACTTAAAGAAATGAGATGTCACAAACTCCAATTTTGGTTTGTAAAATTTTTAACATTTGGGCATCAATTTTATTGGGCTAATTTTGTCTACATTTTATTAGTTGTTGATTATATGTCAAAGTAGGTTAAAGCAAATCCTCTCGAACTAATTATTCCAAAGTGGTTGCAGGTTTTTTAAATTTAATATTTTTTTATAGTTTCAATATTCCACAAGCCCTAATCAGTGATTAAGGCAAATATTTCTGTAACTAAACAGTGGAGGTAGTTTTAAAGAAATATGGAGTGACTTATAAGATTAGTACATTATATGGTCTATAAAGAAGTGGGAAAGATAAAGTTTCGAACAGAGAAATCAAATCAGACATAAAAAAATGGTTAGACCAACAAGAAAAGATTAGAACTTGCGACTTGAGGACTCACTTTTAGGCATACCAAATAACTTATAAGATACCGATTGGCTTGTCACCATACATGTTAGTATTTGGTAAGGCTTCTCTTCTCTCTGTTGAATTGTAAAATAAAGCATTTAAGTTGTTAAGTGGTGCAATATGAGTTTTGATGGAAGTGGGAATCATAAAAAATTACAACTATGAGAACTTAAAGAGAACTTTAATGAATTCTAAGAAAATGTAAGAACCTATAAAGAGAGATCAAAGGCTTAACATGATAAATTCATTTCCCATAACAAATTTTTTATTAAGGTAAAGGCTCTTCTTTATCATTATAAGATTTAACTATTTTCAAGTAAGTTATGATCTCGTTAGATCGGCCCCTTCATTACGTTAACCTCCAAAGTTTTTAAGGATAACAACCATCAAATCACATCATATTATGAGATTGTAAACATTACAACAGTGGAGGAAATGGATTTAATTGATCCATTTTATCCTAAATAATGAATGATAGAATTATTAAGCTAATGACATTAAACAAAGCATTTTTAGGAGGCACCCTAAGTTTATCCTTTGTTTTGTTTAATTTAATTTAACATAGATCTTTTTATTTTTTTTATCGTTGTTACTTGCCTTAAAAACCAAAAGGGGAAAATTTTAAATGGAATTGAGAAAGAAAACTAAGGTATTTAAGATGTTTCGAAGCACACGGTCATGTGGAAAATGTCACATTTGTGTCAACCTAAACATGGATGAATAAGAGAGATTATATAATTGTCTGTAAATGTGTGGCAAATTATAGGATGTTGTTTCAATCTATCACAACCGTATGAACATCAAACATGC